>APFE030687752.1:173934-197617 GCA_000404065.3 Pinus taeda
ATAATGACCCCTTAGACTCCTATATATAGAAAGGAGGTCTTTTCATTTGTATCATCCAAGAATTGTTCATTTATGTAATGTAAAGGAGGTTTCCCCCTCGAAGAGGTTGATTTCTAAGGCATTGATCTATCTTTTCTATCTTTTCTTGAGCTGGTTTCATAACACTTTGACAACAAGATCATCAAAATGGAACCATCATAATACACAAGATGAAATTTTATTTTCTAGATGTAATGTCTCCAGTTGTGTCTCTATATTAGGATTGAAACCTATTTGTTTCTTGTTAGGCATTATTGTCCAAAAGAACCATATCTTTCAGAGTTAGCTGCAGATAGTTAATCCTCGCTAGGAGCTCCAAATGTTGGACAGGCGGACAAACAAGGCCTCTATGTCTTGATGTTGATGTCGATGTCGTCGATGTATCACAATATCTCAATTCTATGTTACAAGGCTTTGAGGCTACAACGCCTTTGACATACAAACTCTGAGGCTTTGGTGGATGATGGGCATTTAAATTCAAGCATTCCGGCCAACATGACCATGCAACACCACGGGACTTGGTATCATGGTTATGCATTGTGGAGGCACCACAATTACACTCCACCACAGTTATGTTGCACCACGGTTACGTTGGAGGCACCACAGTTTATCAATCCACCAAACAAAATATCATTCAAAAGTTTCTTGCAACGCATGATTGAATACAGTCAAAGCCAACACTCACACCATTCGTAGGCCATAACCATCTATATGCAACATTGTTCACATTCTTCGAGGACTATTCAACACTTAATCAAAAAAATATTCTAGGTATATTTCAATTGATTTGTAGAGTACTCAACATAGAGGGACCAATGTGTTTGAACGCCTTCACAAAATTTTAATCAATACACAATTTGTAGAATAAGGAGACACTGATGGATAAAGGACAAAGGATTTAGTGGATATAAAGAAAAGAAAGAGTTTTAATGGAAAATAATAGAGCTTGTACCATGGTTTTCTCACTCAACTCGATTCAACATTTCAGCCATCATTATAAAACTCATGCAACACGTAGAAAAATTGAGAGAAACGATAGATTCTAGAGCTTCCACAACTGGCAAAAGGGATTTACAGGAGCACAAGGAAGCTAGAAATATTCATGTCGGGTTCACCACAACGTGTACCGTACACAACGAAATACCATTCAACTCACAACAACAATTTTAGAGATACAAATAGATGAATATAGTACAACTTTACATCTTCAACTTAAGGAAAAAATAGATAGGACATCCTCTCGATCAATCAGTTCTTTACATGTCATACACTTTCAGGTCCTTTCAACAGCCTTATACTCTCATAGGAAGATCCAAGATCTTGTTTGTCATGGAAAAGAGAAGAGTAATAAGTTAGATCATAAATAGAACCTCCTAATACATTATCCTCAATGGAAGTTTGTTTAGCATGAGCAGGATTTGGTGGATTTGAAAAACCAGGTCTGTTCTTAAAGTTGGCAAGTTGATAAACAAAAGAAACATCTGAAGATACTCCCAACCTATATATATGGAACCATATGAATGAGGATATCAATCGAACATAAAACCCAACAGCTTGCATCCAAAATACAACCTCTAGTGAAAATGCTAAAAACTTTACAAATTGAAGGGGCTCGATGTTCCATATCTCACTAGAGAAAAGAATAAACCAGGCAACATCAAGAGCAAGTGCAGAGGCCAGCAGTACTGCATAACTCCGACGATGTGCCGCTGGTGGCTTCGAGGCAACTACTGTAGATATTTGCACAGGAGTTAGGGTAGTTAGAAGCATAACAACGCATCGACATTCTGTAGTTGACGAGGATGAAAGGATTCCTCTTGGAATGTGAGATTCTCTTTCTAGGGATTAAGAGGAAATTTCAAGACATTTGCCTCTTCTTCGCAGACATGTTAGATTTGAATGGTCATCGCAATTAAAACCAGGGAGAAGGACAACTTAATCCTCTGCCGCTTAATCTTCACAGCTTTCTACAACGTTCCCACCAAGTTGAGTTCATCATGGCAAGCAACATTCAAGCAGCATTCATTTTGACCATATAATGCTTGGTCATTTGCATGCACGGGTGTGGATGCCAATTGAGTGGCTTGAATCATGTCATTATTCACAATCCAAATGGAAACCAGAGTCCGCAACACAGAATGGAAGAATGGCAGAAAATGCTAGTGTAACGCTTGGCAAAGATTTGACAGTCTTAGGACAGAACATTGATATAGAAAATGCTCGTAGAAAATAACATATACTAACAACGCTAATAAATGATATGAGCCGTTTCAGAATTTCTTTTAAGAACTATATGTAGTTGCAGCATAAAAATTGGCAAAGAATTGCATGTAGTATTAATAGGAATGACAAATAATAGGTGGCAGGATAGGTTGAAGCGGTATATTTGCAATGCATAGGGAGGTCTGAGATGCTGACAAGCTAGAATAGTTGAAAGAGTTAGACAATGAGGGTCTGGAGCTCTGATACCATGTTAAACACACACATGGTAGAGACAAAATATTAAAGATAAACATCAGATTACATTTCTTATTCACAATAATACATATTTATAATACATAGGAGTGACCCTTGGTTTCATATTCCAAGTGGTCCCTTCTATTCCTTTTGATTGTTCAGCTTCCACACCAACCCTTAGAGGATTAGGTGTCCAACAAAGCCTCACCTTCCCCTGTGCTCTTCTTTGTTGTTTCCTTCTATGATCTACGACCTGTTTAGTTTTCTACGATATCTCAGACTTTCCCTTGTAGTGTGACCTATTTTTGCGATCTGTCTTGTAGTGTGATCTCTCCTTTATTTATATGCATCTAACCTATTTCCTTTCCATGGGTTGATGCCCCTTCATTTACTTGGGTCAACCCTTCAAATTTCGTGGGTGCCCCTTCACGATTGGGCATGCCCCCTGGGCTAATCTTCCTGTGGGCGTGTGTGTACCCCTTTGTTGGGCATGCGCACCCCTACCTGGGTGCTCCACCTGCTGTGCTACCCATGCTACCACTTGTAGTTGTTGTCGTGTCACACACTTCACATCGCAATGCCCCTCAACTCACTCTTTGTGTCCTCGCTACCCTATCTATTATGTCATGCCCATCACGTTCACCCTTTTCCACTACATCTTTCTCGTCGTGTTTGTTCGAGTGCCCCTCCTTGGGTTCAGGCGTGCTCGTGGGCACGAGTCACTGAATTGGGTTGTCGCCATGCTTTATGCATATGCCCCTTCATGGGCTCCCCATTATATCGAATCATGTCATGTGGGAGGGAACTCTCCCTTGCAATGTGCTCTCTATATCTTGCCTAGCACAATGCCCAATGCCCTGCCTTCGTGCAGGCCCACCCAGGGCGTGTGCCCCTCAACTTGTGCACGCTGCCTACTATTACTGTGTCGAACTAGGTGCCCCTTCTCTATGTGGGAGTGCACATTTCTTTTGAGTGCTCTCATGTCATGCACTCCAAATATTTTCCAAGTCATTTCCTTGTGGCATGGGTGGGCGCCTTGCCTTGTGCTATCTTTTCCCATCATGCGATCACTCCTCAACTTGGTTCCAACTCAATTTTTCTCCACTCCAAGTGTTTGTGGGTCGTCATGGGCACCTGTTAGCCTTGGTGCCAACTCAGGGTCCTGACATCTTCCCCCACTCTAAAAAGGTTTTCACCCTCGACAACATCATCTCATCAAACTCCTTTGCCAACTATTCCATCCTCATAGTGACAATCAGAGAGCTTTTCCTATGACCTACTCCATTCCCATAACCTCTCACAACCCTGCAAGAACATCATGTGATGGATCCCCTTATGTTGGTGACTAGGAAGGTAGCTAATTTGATCATAGTGCCTCCTCCACAAGAACACATGCAACTTGGCATCATCACAACTGTCACCGCATCTAGTTTTCATACGATGCTCCATCTTCTTTACCACTGTGGTCTACTCATCACTTCAAAGGGGTCTCATTGCCCTGAGCAGATGACAATAAACCCGTCTTTACTCTAAGTTCAGAAAGATGGTAGGGAAGGGAAGGATAATGCCTCTCCATTCCCATCTTGATCGTGTTCCAACATCCCAATCAAAGTGTCCACATATTCCTCTTCTAACTTTTGCATGTATGCTTCATGGTCTTCCTTAAATCGGTTCTCCAATTATGAAACATTACATTCTATCGTGCAAGATTTCATTGCCTCTATATTGTCTTTCAAGTGCAACACGCTATCTGACAATGTTTTATCACTTCTACCTGTTCCATGAGTTTTTCATCTATTTGGTTCAACCTCTCATAGACATCCATGTTTCACTAATCCTTATCCACACTCATCGTTGCTATCTTATACTCACCCTTAGTGGCTCCCATGGTTGGGATACCCAACGGTTCTTCTTCCCTTCCATCATATATGAAAAAATTCTTCAAATGCGACACGATCAGTGCTTCATACTATTTCATGAATTCCATTCCCAAAATTGCTTCATAATCATCCATACGAACAATCATGAAGTAAACTTTACCTCGCCATTCACCAATTCTTACTTTGACATTTTCTACAATCTCAATGACTTGATTGAGTGATGAGTTCACTACCTTAAGATGTGCTTGAGTTGGAACGAACTTTAGTCCAACATTCCTTGTTGTCTCTTCTCTCATAAAGTTGTGGATCACTTCTCTATCCACCATCGTGATCAACGCACCCTGCCCAACTTTCATCTCAACATACTCCATCTTGTGCCTCTTAGGATTATGCTTCAGAACAACCTCCATTGCTGTTGTAAAACCCAAAATATGCATTACACCAACTGTTGTTTTCTCTTCTTTCTTCTTCCCATATGACTACGTAATGGTTGTGGCACTTGGTCTCAAAGGATAGTTATTTGCCACTACATGATCACCCACACACAACCAACACTTCAAAGGTTTCTTCCCTTTTGATTTTCCACTTGCCTTCACTTCATATTCCTTCAAGTCTTCTCCTTCGGTTTATCTGACTTCTTCTTCTTATCTTCTAATATCTCTTCATGATAGATAACCATCCTATCAACATCAACAAATGCCTCCCCAAGTGTCTTAATATTTTGTCACTTTACCTCATTGTGAGCCCAAGGTTTCAATCAAATGATGAAGTTGAAAACCTTGTCTTTCTCTGCCATGTCGGGTAACTCCAACATCACACTAGCAAATTCACGCCGATAAGCTTGTAGACTCTCGATTTTCTTGATATACTTGATCTTCTTACATGAATCCCATGTTTCATCTTGTGGGTTGAAGTGAGCCAACAATGCTTCTTTAACTTCTTCCAAAGTTGTAATTTCCTCAGGCCATGGGTAATCTAATCCATCCTTCTTCTCCACCACATCTTGGCATCCTTTGTTAGGAATTGTGCAACTACCTTCACCTTCACTTCCTTAAAGGCAAGCTCCAATCTCTTAAGGTACTGCTCTATATACCACAGAAAGTTTCGAAGAGCCTTAGTGCTCCTTACTCCATCATACGAATCAGGCTCTTTTATTTGATGTGGGCGCACCTCCGATTGAACCCTTCCAAACCACTTTCTTCAAAATCACAACCTCATTTAGAGCATTAGAAAGGATCTTTTGCAGCTTTGCAATCTCTTCCATTCCTTAATCTTGGGTAGCTTCAAGTTCCTTCACTTCGTTCATAGTTTGATTGTACCTCCACTCAAGGTATTCATATCGCACCTTAAGTTCCTCATGATTTGTTTCCTGCTCAGTGATCTTCTCTTCTAATTCAGTGTTCTTTGCCTTAATTTTGCCCTCAAGTTCCACAAAATTCGTTCTCATTTTATCCACTTCGTCCAACACCCTGTTCATCAAAATCGCCTCCATGGTCATGCGGGACTCACTTGTCACTTGAGGTTCTTCACTAGCATTCACCATGAGTCAACTTTATAACCTTGTTACAACCATAAACCACCAACTCCCAACTCTCTCGCACTGCGTTCATCTTGGCCCTGACTTGGTTTGTTTTTTCCCCTGCTAAATGAGACTTTAACACAATTGTGCCTTCAACTTCTATCAATACCCACCATCACGAAGTAGGCTCTGATACCAACTATCATGGTCCCTCATTGTGGTGCCTTAAGACAACCATGATCATTGTGCGACACCGATGAGATTTTGCTTCAAGTTAAACTACTTTCACCTGGACTATGCCTAACACTTCAACACTTAGCCATTTTTTCATTCAAGTGTTCTTATATTCAATTATGCAGTGGAATTAAACTTCATTCAATTCACTTTACTTCATTAACATTCAACTTCATAAAAGTGCGATAAACCTTACGATAGTATAAAACAACAATACAATATCACAAATACAATAATAAACACAATTCTATGATGGGAGGGGGCAACTCCCCAAAGTAGTTCTCCCTTGCTTTTATTAAATTTCTACAAGTAATATACAAGAGTAGTTTATAAAATACAATGGCGTGGAAGCTGCTTGGTCCAAACCAACAAACTCGTCCACCCGATCTAGCAAGTTGTGCAGTCCTGCCCTACACTCCCAACCTGCCTAGAAACCCCAAAATATTCTCCCGAAAACAGAATCAACAAATAACCCAGTCATGCAAGCTCGATGGGCGAGCCTCCCCTTGCTATGGGATCTTCTTTGCTAGATCGTTTTTGCGATGTGCGACCTCTTTGGTTTTCTGCGATATCATAAACTTGCCCTTGTAGTGTGACCTATTTCTGTGATCTGCCTTCACTTGGTTGAACTTGCTTCAACCTTTGGTGAATGCCTATCTCCTTTATTTATATTCATCTGACCTCTTTCATTTCCATGGGTCGATGCCCCTTCTTTTACTTGGGCCTATTACCCACCACTTTGTGGGTGATATCCCTAGGAGCTTTTTTTTTATCCAAGATGGTCCTGAAACGATAGCCATCATCCCTTTGCAGCCACCATATAGATCGATGTTCCATTTTCTCCGCCACCTGAGCTAGCATTGTGGTCCCTCTCCCATCTGTTATGATCACATGTTTGAAGGTGGGCCTCTCAACCCCAAAGGTATGACTTTTCATTGGTTTAGTTGAGTAATTTTGTTTACTTATCATGGACACTTTTGGGCATGGATTGGTAAGGGATACTCTTGTTTCCTCTGTCTGATTTAGTAGTTAGCGTTATATCCTAGTACCATTGGATCTCTTTTACTAGCCATTAGCTTTAGGGATAGCACTACATGGTAAATCCTTATTTTTGTTGTGTTGTCTCACTTCTCGATACCATATAAATCACTCTCCTCTGTTCATTTTAACCCCATTCATCACTTTTCCCATCTGGGTCCACATGTGTCCACTAGGTCCACATAGGGTTAGCCTCCTCCTCCCCTTGTCCACACTTTGGGTCGGGTCTAGAATGATGCTTAGAGGTTTATGCAACTAACAAGAAAGGAAAAAGCATAAATTTTCCACTTACTATGGGAAATGTACCACAAAATGCAAAATATGGTCAAGACATACAAATTTAGCATGTGGGAAAAAGACAAACATGAGCTCTATCCCTCATTCATGGCCATCACCCTAGTTCCTATGGGCCCTAAATGAGCCCCCTACACATTAAGGAACCCATGATTGTCCCAACCCCTGGTGGGAAATTAGCTAACTCACCTTAAAATGGGGTATCTATTGTCATATTCTACACATCATGCTCTCATCCCCTAGAGACCCAAACAACTATGAAGAAAAATCAATCAAAGGAAAAAGGTATATGAAGAAGGATGGAAAAAAAAAGGTCAGGGTAACTCATGTACCATGATTTTCTTCCTCCTACACTCATATACCCAAGTTTGGGCTTCCCTCATCATAACTACCCATGTAACATGACATGTAGTTTGGTGCCTTCCCCTGACCTCCACTTCGTCCCATCACTATATCACATGCCACCTACCTTTTGATGGATGTACCATGGATATTGTCACCCCCTTTAAAGGTTGAAACCACCTAATAGGGTCTTTAGTAAAATCAATCTCCAACTCACAATCATACTCTTGACCAACACCTAGCCAATTCTCCTGCTCTCCAAGTCCCTATTTCCTTGCACAATTCTTATGGTTGATTAGCCCATATTAAAGGAAAACCAGTGCATCCAAAACTGCGCAATCCATTCTAGGTTCAGTCTCTGATTGCATGCACCATTTGTACAATTCAAAAAATTATACAACAAATATTACATTATCCCTGTACTCTAGTCTCAACTGGGTCTTTCTTAGAATTGACATGCATGAGTTTTTGATGATGGAATCTTCAATTAACTGGAGTAGCACTAGTTAATGCATTAGTGCACCAACTGACTGTTAACTCGCTATTAGTTCCTCAAATAGTTTTGAACTAATTTGACTAGACTTAACTTAGTAAAATGAGTTAATTAATTACAACTCATACTTAACTCATCCTGGACGCCTATAATATAGGAAGAACATATACACGACTTCAGAAAGACTTCCAAGTCAAAATTCCTAAGTTAACTAAGTCAACTCACTTTAGTAAAATAATACAAGTTTCCATGAGAATAGAATTCGATTTTAATTCACAATTTAATTCAAGGACAAATTAAAATGGAATTTTTGGATTCTATTTTTATCATTTCTTGTTGCTATTTTCAACACTCCCTCTTAACAAGAAAGGAATTCAACTCGATCCCAATCTTGTTCTGCATGCAACACTTCTCTCTAGTGTTGTTTCTCCAGCAACTCCGAAAAAATAAATAAATATATAAAAAATAAAATAATAAAATAAAAATAAAAAATAAAAAAAATCCAACCTGAATCAGAATGATGCCTCTGTCATCAAAGTCTTTGACTGTTATTGCCTCTGTCAACTGAAAACTCTGCACTTCTGTTGACTCTGCCTTTCTGCACTGTTGTCAACCCTTCTGTACACTTCTTCAATATCTGACTGCTCTAGCCTCTGTCACTTTGATCTCTGACTGCATCAATCCCACTGATTCCCCCCGCTATTATGTACTTTGGGCTCTTGTAGAAAATTACGATCCATGAGATAAAACCAATCAATGGACCCTTCCCAATTTCAGCCCTCTTGGGATTATCACTTCATATCGCCCCACCTCACACCTAAAGGTATGGCTACATGTGATTCCTCTGCCCACCTGGCTCGAAATTTCCCCCTACTAGATATATCTGTATGACTGGATGCCTCCACTCGGTCTCCTCTCGGCTTCTCCAATTGTGGTTGCTCCACAATTGTCTGAGACTGCTTCTTTCCTGCTTGAGTGGATCTCTCCACTCGGTCTCCTCTCATCTTCTCTAATTGTGGTTGCTCCACAATTTCTCGAAGCTGCTTCTGAGACTTCTTTTGGGACTACATTTTGAGAGGTAATTTACTCTCCCTCTCAACGACCAAGTCTCTAACCTTTGCCTTGCTCCTCAAGGCTTTGCACGCATCTTCTACCTCAAGAGCATACAGGTTCTTGACCTGTGCTCCGATATGTTTCACCTATCCCATGGTGATGTGTCTAAGTAACACCTTTCCCTTACTAAAAACCACATCATATCCACGGTCTTCCAAAACAGCGTTTGAAACAAGATTCTTCTTTAGTCCTAGAACATACATCACATTTGTGATCCTGAGAGGGGAGCCAAACTCTCTTTGAAAGGTAATCGTACCGATCCCAGTAGCTCTATACCTCTAGTCATCTCCAAACTCTATGCTCTGCTTGAGGTCTTTCTCCTCAAAATCACTAAAGAGATCTCTATTCCCCATCATATGGAATGAGGCACCGCTGTCAAGATATCACACGCCTCCCATGGAAGTGTCGGCCATGCATGCAATGAGAGTGAAATCAAGTTCGAATTGTGAAGCTAGAGCTTCACCTGCTACCGCTACTATCGGCTCCTTCTTGCTTGCTTTCTTCTGTGGGCGGTTCTTGGCATAATGCCCATGCTCGTGACAGTGAAAACAATTGAATTTCGTCAAGTCCATCTTCTTTCCACCCTCCTCACCTTGGGACATCTTTCCCTTGGCCTTCTTTTCCTTACTCGCTAAGGAAAAATACTCTTCCACTTCCTTGGAAGAGGTCCCATCTCTATTGTTCCTCCTGATCTCCTCTTGCATCAAATCCGACCACAGTCATTCCCAATATGGCAGCTTCTCCTAACCATTGACAAATTCCTGATAAATATGCCAACTCTTTAGGAGTCCACGAAGAGCAAGACTCACCATATCATCCTCAGTAACCGTGATTCCAACACTTCCAAGTTCATCATGACATTGAGTGAACTTGGTCAAGTAATTTGGAATTGAGTCACCCCCTCCATCTTGATTTTTCGAAGTTTATCTTTTAGTGCCAACTTCCTTTGGTCATTGCTATTCTGGAAAATATCCTTCAATTCTTTCCACATATCATGTGGAGTTTCCTTCCCAGGGAGACTTGAGATAATGTGGTCTCGAACTCCCTCAAGGATTATCCGCCTCGCCCTTGCCACACACTTCTTCCATTCGTCCAGATTCTAAGCATCCAATGCTAGTGGCTTAGGAATGTCCTCATCAATGAATTCCTTCAAGCCATTGTCTTCCAAAATGGCCTCCATCCTATCCTTCCATGCTATATAATTCGAGCTGCCATCCAAGGCATACTTGAGCCACAAACCATAGAACGCCATGTATCGATCCTGAAGTATGTATTGAAAATTCAAATTTCACCTGTAACCCAAAACTTCAAAATCTTCAAAATTTTCTCTAGTATATTGTTCTCAGATCTGATACCATGTAGAATATCCTATAGATTCACATGCTCATGCATTTTACCAAATCAAGAGAAAAGAAACTACTTCTACTATCAACCAGCGAAAACCAATAGATTGACGAAAACAATAATAGCAAGAGGAAGACAAATCAATGGCACATAACGCAATAAATATCCAGGGAAAGCCACATCTCAAAACCCCATTATTTGTATTGAATTAATGAGAAATCCAAGATGGTAATACAATGCTTGTTATCACAAGAACAATCCCAACACTCAGTAAAATCAATCTCCAACTCACAAGCATAGTCTTTACCAACACTTAGCCAATTCTCTTTCTCTACAAGTCCCTATTTCCTTGTGCAATTCCTATAGTTGATTATCCCATATTAAAGGGAAAGCATTGCATCCAAAATTACGTAATCCCTTCTAGGTTCAGTTCCTGATTGCATGCACCATCTGTAAAATCAATCTCCAACTCACAAGCATAGTCTTGACCAACACTTTGCCAATTCTCCTTCACTACAAGTCCCTATTTCCTTGCGCAATTCCTATAGTTGGTTATCCCATATTAAAGGGAAAGCAGTGCATCCAAAATTGCATAATCCCTTCTAGGTTCAGTTCCTGATTGCATGCACCATCTGTACAACTCATAAAATTATACAACAAATAGTACACTATCCTTGCACTCTAGTCTCAACTAGGTCTTTCTCAGAATAGACATGCATGAGTTTCTGATGACAGAATCTTCAATTAACTGGAGTAGCACTAATTAATTCATTAGTGCACCAACTGACTGTTAACTCACTATTAGTTCCTCAAATAGTTTGGAACTAATTTAACTAGACCTAACTCGGTAAATTGAGCTAACTAATTACAACTCATACTTAACTCATCCCGGGCCCCTGTAATATAGGGAGAACATATACATGACTTCAAAAAGACTTCCAACTCAAAATTCCTAAGTTAACTAAGTCAACTCACTTTAGTTAACTATTACAAGTTGCTATGAGAATAGAATTGATTTTAATTCACAGTTTAATTCAAGGACAAATTAAATTGGAATTTATGGATTCTATTTTTATCATTTCTTGTTGCTATTTTCAACACTATATGGGGTCCAAACCCTCCAGAGGATTGCATTGGCACTTGTAGGGTGAGCGTTGAGAGCCATGGGTCCCAAGCACCATTCAGGGATTTCTCATGTTCCACCTTTTGGATGAGGATGATGCACCTCGATCACCATGCCCAGTTGGCTCCACGCATGTACCACACACTTAGAAAATGTTCCAGGGTCCAGATGAGGATGCGTCTCACTGCGAGAGACAAAAGGAGGGATTATGTCACCATCCTAGTCATTACAGATAGTTTACAGGCATTATCGATCCACTTGGAGACCCATGAGGATGTCATTGTGCCCCCACACCCACTTGGGAGCACCACATGCGACTTGCTTTGAAAACAAGGGGCCAAGCCCTTGTCCACTATGTTTGGAGCCTTTTCAGTCAACTTGGCACATTTGGACTCCATTAGGCCTCCTCAATGGCCCAACGACTCATCATGTTCATTATTTTTCCCTCTTGAGGGGCTATTCTTTGTATTATTGAGCTATCCTGGTGGGCCTGTCACCAAGTCATGTCATTATTATGTATTATTTTATTATTTAGGGTTAAATTAGCCCAATTAGGCAAATCGAATCCCCTTTAGAGTTGTATAAATATGAGAGAGGCTCATTCTAAACTCTCATCATCACTTGGATTGGATTGGTGTCTCTTGAGAGATTTTCACACTTTTTGTTGGGACAAATTTTTTGGAGTTTCTTGATGCACTATGATGTTTTTCTTTTCACTATTTTCTTTGGAGCTTCTTTCTAATGCAAAGTGGATGAATGGATATACTCTCTCTCTCATGTAAGTCGAATTTTTGATGCTATTCTTGGTATCTTACTTGTCAAATGCATGTATATTGTTATCGTTATTCTTGTATGGGTTAATGTAATGTGAAATTCTTCTGGGACCTTGAATAAGTGATTTAATGCATGTGTTTCTCTTTGAGGGATTGGGTGAATGTTCCTAGGGGCACCTCCTAGGTTGAAAGACTTTGAAACTTCATCTCTTTGGCAATTTTGAAGTATAAATCCCTATTGACCTAGTTGGTACCCTTGGAGAGGCTAGAAAATATCAATTAGGGCTCCTTAGCTCATGAAAATTCTTTATCTATGTGTATCTTGACTCCATTAAGCCCAAGCAATAAGGCACTGATCCTCATATCCCTTTGGTGGTCAAATTTACCTCTCTTTTCTTAACTTTTCAAAATTCTAGGCCTAACCCTAGAGGGTCACCTAGGGAATCAAGCAAAATATTTTATATCCATCCAAACACCTTGAAAATTGGTCCACAATTGCGCTAGGGTCTTCTCAGGGGGTCCTCCAAATTTAAGCATAATCTGGCGGTGGAATGTCGTGATATCATAAGCCCTAGCTCGAGGATTATTTCTCTCCCTAGGTTTATTTAGGTTAGTGACCATCATTTGGATCATTGCATTCAAATTTTAAAAGAAAAGTATTCCTTTGATCCTTTTCTATTTCCTAATTAGGTCAATCCCCTCTTTGGTCAATCAAATCCATACCCTTGACCTAGTTTGGGTTCACTTGGGTTCTTCGTGGTCCCATGACTTTATAACTCAAATTCCACAAGGATTACATAGAATCCATTTCTCCATAAGGATCCTTGAGTGTAGGAAGACCCTTGTAAAGGCATATCCTCTAAACCTAGGCTCAAGTGTCTTCTTAGCCCTTCCTAGAGAGCCTATCAACTTGCTTCTTAAGAAGATAAGCTATTTAATTGAGTCTCTCTTGTGAATAGGATTTAGGAGTCACTCCTTATCCGATCATTGAACTATTCATCATTGTGATTCCTCTTCTAACAGGTCTCCTCCCATCGGTGAAATTCCATGAAGAGCATGGAGCCTTAACTGAGGTGATAGTGGGATATTTCTCTATTTTTTCCCTTTGACCTAGTAGTTTCTCTATAGGATCCCCTCCTAGGTGTTAGTTTGAATGACAAAATTTTGGCATTGTTGTCAGGGACATGATACGTGTGTCTTTTTCCCCATATGACAATATCGATATATCATTCTTGGCGACTCCATTGGAAGAAAAATCCCTAATTCTTCATTGAACTTTAAAGTCAATGTTTGTAAGATGAAGCAAGCATTTATATAGGAACTTTTAAATTCACCTTGGCGACTCCTACATAATTTACTTGTATATCTTGATATGATGTCTTTCTTTGATGATTTTTCTGCTTTGGACATCACTAGCATCCCTAAGCACCCTAATCATGTCATAAGAAGGATGATACGTGGGGTGCCCATGTTTGATGGTGATTCACTCTCCGAAATTGATCATGTAGAAATATTTAATGCACATGTTTCAAAGGAGAAAGTGGTCCACTAGGATGGCCTTATCTTGGTGTTCATGAGATCACTTTGTGGTCATAACTCATGGTTGCATAATCAGAAACCTATGAGCATCTCATCTATTGAGGAGTTATTTGATGCCTTTCTTAGACACTTTCAAGTATTCCCCACATTAAACATCCAAGAGGAATGCTTCATTGAGCATCATCATGACCTTGGGAATCTAGATGATGAGCAGGAAAGGGGGCCCTCCCTGAGTCTGCATGGTGAAATATGGGATGATGATAATTCTAAGAGAATATGTGATAGGGAGGATGAGTTTGTAGAGAGTGAAGTTAGGGTTAACCCTACCTTTTCCAAGGGTACTATCTCTGATGATCTACCCTTTGAAAACCTTGGAGAAGGTGATCTCATAGCCCCTTCAAACATTGATATCAATGATTACTTACATATTAAAGAAGGAAAATGGAATGTCCTTGGAAATCGTTTTGACAATGACCCTATCTAGGACACCGATGATGATGACATCAATAGGACCCTTGTCTTTCCTCACAATCCTAGGGTTGTAGTTGAGTCTCGTGTGGACCCTTTCCTTAACCCTTCTTACACTATCACTAATAATGAGGAATCCTCCATCCCTCCTGAGTGTGATCATCATGGGAAACCTACTTGTGTTTATCCATCTCAATAGTCTCCCTTTCCTACTAATCATAACCCTATGGAGGGCATAAAGCATGACATAAATGGTAAGGACCATGATGGAAGTGATATACCTGAGGTTTCTACCCATCAAAAGTTTATGAGCCTAATTGTTGACATATCTATATTTTGGTTAGAGGAGAGGATCTCGTGGAGTATATTACATCCCTTTGTTCCCTCTTCTCCCATGAACATCCATGTATGGGCATTATATTTTCCCACCTCCCGTCTTGGTGACCCTCCATATGATTGTTTTGTCCTTACTCTTGGATTTGCTACATAAGTAATCACTGGAAAAAATGTTTTTATAATGATCTAATGATGTCTTTGTTTCATTGGCTCTATGATTACACTTAGTGCTTCTACAATGTAATATGCATGTTAGGGTAGGATGCATTCCATGTTGATTTTCCTCATTAGAACCAACATCATCTAATATTATCATGCTAGATTAGGTGCATTTAGATTAAGATTTGATTTGAAATTTTATTTAAATTTTATTTACTGGTTGATTTTTAGTGGCCTAATATAAGCATGTGCGATCATGAGACACTAAAACAACCCTAGTGAAAATTCCATGTAATAAAAGTAATAAAGGCAAAATAATAACCACGGTTGATGGGACAATTATTCCAAGCTTAATGTTGGGCAAAACATCCTAGTGTGGGTGTTCATTTGGTTTATTATGGCTAAGGAAATTGTCAAAGGTAATGACTAAGGCAAATTTGGAAAGGCAAAATGACATTTTTGGCACATTTATTTATGAAAATAATGGAATTTAGGAGAAAAGGAAGGTGAAAGGTCATAGGTTGCATGTGACAAGGAAAATGAAAGAAAATAATGAAGAAAATAGAGGCCTAATTGATAAAAAGGCTTCAAAGGATCAGTTGGTACCTTTTGTCGCTTCAGTTTTGGAGCTCTTTCATTACTCTCTCTCTCTATCTCTCTCTCTCTCTCTCTCTCTCGCTCACTCACTCTTGGACACTTAAAGTATTCTTGGAGCACTTTGGCATTGGATCAAGAAAGGCAAAGAAGGAGAGAGCAAGTAAGAAAGAGCAAGATCAAGAAACTTCAGCAAGATTCTTTGCAAGTATCGATTTGCATGTGTTTTTTCCTTGCTAGATTTGGCATGCATGGTATTACATGTGGTTCTTTGTTGTTATGGCATGGGTTTTTCTAGGTGTGATAGAGTTTTCAGCCTAGCCTTGCCATTTCCAGATAGCCACAGTGTGATGGGGTTCTCATGTTTTGGTTAAGCTGGATTTCTGAATCGATTCAAAGCTGAGTGAGGTGGATCTATGAATAATATTAGACATGGCCTAGGAACCCCTGAACCGAATTGTGGATTACGATAAATCCAAATTTTGTGTTGCCTTGGTGGACCTAGGAATCCTCGACCGGTGAATGGCAGTATATACGGTAAATCCTAGAGGTGGGTACTCTCCATTAGGCGTAGTGATCCCAAGATGGGATATGCGGTAAATCCTAGAGAGTGGGTCTTGGTTTAGGGCCTAGTGATCCGATGTGGATTGCGGTAAAGCGTGAGAGACTAGGAGACAAGAAAATTCCTCACAGTGTAGGTGGAGAAATCTGGTGGCATCCATGTTTTTTTTGGTCGAGTGATCTGGTGGAGATTATGGTAAAGCCTATTATTACATGTTTATTGTTTTGACTTAGTGATCCAGGGTGGATTATGATAAAGCCTAGTTTCTATTAATGAGGGTGAGGTGGTTTAGTCTCGGGATGCCCTGGTTGGTTTTTTTAGTTTGAGTCCCACATTCATGCTTGGAATATGGCATGGGAGTGAATGGCTGAAGAGATAATTGGCTCATCCATTCTATGGTCGGGTGGAACGTGGTAGTCCCATACCGAGTTGGATTTTGCATTCATTAATAAGAGGTTCTTTCCTTGACATCTTATGTGTATATGTAATGGTTTATATGTGGATTCTATGGCTGATGTATCCTTGATATTTCTATTGTTATTATGCCAGTTATAAGCATGCATTATGCTGGTGATGATGTTTGGCTCTCCTCATGTTTTGATTTGTAAATGGATGAACAATGTATCTATGGCCTAATAGATGATAATGCAGCTAATGATATAAGGCAACAATCCTTCTTAGCGATTCTTAGATAAGTATGAGACCCCTATGGTCAAGTTTATTGTTCAAAATTGTAGATTACATATTTGTGACATGTTTGGCGAAATGTTTTCATGGCTAGTAGGGGTCCATTAAAGTCCTTATTGATGTTTTTGTAAATATATCTTTGTTCCACCATGAAATTTCATTTATGAAAGTGTCATCGAGTTCTGGGCAGTAACCTAGGCTTTGAGCCTAAAAAGTGGCACAAATCCTAGAGTCATAGACACAGTTCTGAGGAGAAAAGTCCCCAAACGCATGCATACCCATGTTGTGGGAGCGTCTAGAACCTCCTGGATGCGTGCTTTTCCATATCAAGGGAGCGTCCGGGGGTTTAAAGGTCTAAAAATTCAGTTGGTCTCAGGGGCTGGTTACCTGAGGGGTTGGGTTGGCTCTTGGGATTTCTGTTGATGATGTGGAAGGTCTGTGTAATGTGTTTCCATTGATTCCGCTTCCTTAAGGTCACCTAGGAGGTTGAATCCCATTATAGCAGCCTCTCGTCACATATTTACCCTAGTTCGCTGGTTACTTGGGTAGATGTGGGATGAGAGTGTTACAAAGTTGTATCAAAGCAAGTTTCATTCTCTTTGGGTGGTGTCTGGTTTTCGTTCTTTTTTGATGATATTTGATACCACAGAGTGGTATCAGAGCATGGTTCACCCCTTGGACTGGATGGGCAGTGTGCGTTGGTCATGCATTCATGTCGGTTGTGCATGTTTTAATCATCCTTGTGGTCTCTATGCTTGTTGCATGTGCATGGTGTCGGTCATGGTTGTACTAATTTCACCACGTGAAAGAAGATGTTGTTGTTGTGAAGTGTGTAATCATGAGTATATGATTGGTAATATGTTGTTTATGCTTGTGTATTTTCAGTGTACATTGGTATGGTTGTTGTTGTCATGCATGAGGTCAGGGTCTGTGTAGTTGATATGGTCATGCATTGATGGTTGGACTCTAGCTAGAATGATGGTTATATGGTTATGTGCTTATGTATTATAAGTATATATGTTGTCATGATTATGTTTGTACATGTATTATGTTGGTTTGGATGATCTTGTAGATGACATATCCTCCCCGAATTTTTCTAAGGTATGTTGGTTTATTATGATTTGGTTTCGCTGACATAGTATAGGAAAGAGATCAAATGACCAGCAAGATGGTATACTACAAAGATTCTCCCTATGAATTAGATGAGCAACGCGTGTTGGGCACTTTTCTAACTTAGCAGACACATTGAGAAGCTTGAAGGAATAAATAAGGAGTTGTAAGGTAGAGAATGAAAAAATCATGCAGGCACAAGAGAAACAAGCAGAGGTTAATGCACTACTTCTTCAAATTTTGTTAGAATTACAGTGACACGGGCCACTTCGGATCCTCCATGGGTAGGAGGACATAACTAATGGGGCATATGGAAGTAGGTCTCATTGTGGTCACAGGTCGGATAGAGATGATACAGTGAGAGATGGCAGGTTATTGGATACTCCAGATAAGAGAGGTGACAGACACAAGTACTACTCTAGTTCTGATTCTGGTAGGCACTATGATCATCATCGTTATCATCCTTATATGAGTGATAGGGGATACTTTCCAAATGAATTTAAAAAATCAAATCCACCCACTTTTGATGGAGATGTGAAGAAGCCAAAAGATGTAGAGGCTTGGATACTTGGGATGAAGAAGTTCTTTGAGTTTCATAATTATACAGATAACATGAACGCCAAAGTAGCTATCTTCAGCCTGAGAGGTAAAGTAAATATCTGGTGGGAAGACATGAAGCGGGTCAGATACATTGAGACAAAGGAATTGAGTTGGCAAGAGTTTAAGAGGATTTTCAGGAAGAAGTACTTGTCAGAAAGGTACTACGATGGTAAGGCCAAAGAATTCTATGAGCTAAAGATGGGATCAATGACAAATAAAGAGTACACAACTAAGTTCCTGGAGCTATTTAGGTATGTACAATATCTTAAATATGAGAAGGCTTAAGTTCAGTTATTTGTCAGTGGTTTTCCATTATCATTTAGAGATTAGATTGAGTATGATGAGCCTTGGTCACTTAAGGAAGTTATTCGGAAATTGAAGCATTGCTATGAATAGTCAAAGCATAAGAATGAATCTCAGCAAGGATGGAAAGAGAAAGATAAATGTAAATGGAAACTAAAAATAACAAGGCTTCAAAATGTAGAAGAGAAAGAAAATGTGGCACCACAAAAGAAGTTCAATGTAGCTAGACATGGACATGGATCACAACAACAACATAGAGGTGATGGTACTGGACAGTTGGAGTGTTTCACATTCGGTAAGGAACACCTTAAGAGAGATTGTCCACATAATCAGGGTGGTAGGCCTAAGATATATAGTTCACAGGAGGCGTAGACTATTGAGGATGTTTGTTAGAGCATTCCTCATATATATGTAGCACTGGATAATATGCAGGCATACCATTAGGCACCTATCATTGAGATGGACGGTAAGCTTTGTGATCAAGTTGTTTCTATTTTGATTGACCCTGGATCTAATTATAGTTATGTTATTCCTGACTTAGTGGATAAGTGTGGTTTGAATAAAGAAGTGCATGTAGAGTCTTAGTTAATGTAGTTGGCTACATGTACAAAGAAGTGAGTTCATCATTGGGTAAGAGCTTGTGCATTTGAGTTGAATGGCATGTCTACAGTAGCGCACTTGAACATATAGTCATTGGGATCATATAGTATGCTATTGGGTATGGATTGGCTATAGCTTCACAGGACCAAGGTGGATTGTTATGACAAATCCATTGAGTACTTGGATGACAATAGGGAACCAAGAGCCTTACAGGGAAAGAAGAAAGCCACATAAGTTAGGATGGTGACAACTATGTAGGCAAAGTGCAGTCACAGAAAAGGGTGTGTCTTATTTGAAGTGCATATTTCTAATGAAAAAGGTAAGGAAGTTGAGGATGCAGATGTTTTGAGCATGTACCTAGTTCTACAACAGTTTCAGGATGTATTTCCTGCAGAGATTTCAAAGTTTCCACCTCACAGTGAAGTATACTTTTCTATTGAGTTGGTGCCAAGGGCAGCTCCAACATCAAAAGCACCTTACAAGATGAGCACACCTGAGTTGGTAGAGTTAAAGTTACAATTGAAAGAGATGCTTGACAAGGGATACATTAGTCCAAGTGTATCACCTTGGGGCACACCAGTATTATTTGTGAAGAAGAAGGATGGTACTCTCAGCCTATGCATTGACTATAGGCAGTTAAACAAAGTGACCATCAAGAACAAGTATCCGTTACCGATTATTGATGGCTTGTTTGATCAGTTGAAGGGAGCAGTAGTGTTCTCAAAGATTGATCTAAGATCCAGATATCATCAGGTACACATTAAAGAGGAGGACATTTACAAGACAATTTTCCAGACCAGGTATGTGCATTATGAGTTTGTTGTAGTTCCATTTGTTTTGACTAATGCTCCAGCTACCTTTATGTTTTTGATGAATAGTGTGTTGCGTCCCAATTTGGAAAAGTTTGTTATTGTGTTCATTGATGACATATTGGTATATTCTAAAAATGAGGAAGAGCATGCCGAACATTTGGCAAAAAAGGCAAGGTTGTTGAGAGAGCATTAGTTGTATGCTAAGCTCAGCAAGTGCAGTTTCTTTCAGACTGAGGTATATTACTTGGGACATGTTGTCTCCAAGGAGGGAATAACAACGAATATAGAAAAGGTAAGAGCAATCATGGAATGGAAAGCTCGTAGAAATGTAGATGAGGTGAGATCCTTCATGGGATTGATAGGTTATTACAGGAGGTTCATCAGGAAATTCTCATAGATTGCTTATCCTATTACATCATTGTAGAGGAAAGATAAGAAGTTTGAATGGATAGAGGAGTGTGAGGACAGTTTTTAGTAGCTTAAGCAGTTTTTGACACATGCTCAAGTGTTAAAGATCGCAGATTCGGACAAAGAATTTGTAGTATGTACCGATGCTTGCAAGAGAGGACTTGGTGGAGTCCTTATGAAATATTGACATGTGGTATGCTATGAATCACAAAATATTAATGAGCACGAGTAGAGCTGCCCGACACATGATCTTGAGTTGGCAACGATCATACATACATTGAAGATGTGGAGGCACTATCTTCTTGACAAGAGATTTGTATTGATGAGTGATCATGGTGGATTGAGATATCTATTTGACCAACCGAATATGAATGCCAAACAAGCTAGATGGTTGGCCAAGATCAATGAGTTTGATTTTGAGATCAGATACGTCAAAGGAAAGGAGAACATGGTCACATATTGTTAGGTCCCTATACTACTAGTGTAACCCATTATTATTATTAGTTCAACCCCCTTATTGTATTATTGTGCCCATATAGTACCCATGTTGTTATTATTATGCCCCATAGAAGCCCGCTATTTTTATTGTTGTGCCCCTACAATATTATTGTCATGTAGGATCTAATTGTATTGGGACCCCTTAGACTCCTATATATAAAAAGGAGGTCTTGTCATTTGTATCATCCAATAATTATTCATTTGTGTAATGTAAAGGAGGTTTTCCCCTTGAAGAAGCTGATTTTTAAGTCGTTGATATCTCTTTTCTATCTTTTTGTGAGTTGGTTTCATAACATTTGGTATCAAAGAATTGGATTCTAGGGTTTAGCTGCTCCAAACAGGTCATCATGGAATTTTCACTATAAATTTTTCTATACGAAGTTTCAGAAGCTAAAAACAAAACCCATTTGAGCCAAAATCATTTTGAACATCAGGTCCAGATTTCAGATCTTGTATCACTATATTTTTGGAGATATGATCTGAGGAAGTTAGGGAGTTTGCAAGCTCCAAAATTCCATCTCAAACAGGTAATCATGGCATTTTCGCTATATTTTTTTCTATGAAGGTTCAGACTTTGAAATTAAAACCCATTTGAGCTGAAATCGTTGTGAAGCTTGGGTTTGAATTTCAGATCTTGTTTCACTATGTTTTCGGAGACACGGTCCAAGACATTTAGGGTTTTTATAGGCTATTGCATTACATCCCAAATAGGTGACCTGGGGAAAATTGTCATAACTTTCTCTCTAAGAATTAGATTGAAATTTCATAAAAAGTTACAGAAAGAGGATAGACTTTAATTTTCTGTGTATCAGTTTTAGGTCCTAAGGTCAAAACAATGACACGTGGCACTTCGTACAAGTTCGTTCTACTGAAAAGTTTATAATCATGTCATCTTGGGAGATTGGACATAACTCTTTCTTGGAGAATCAAATTTTGATCAGGCTGGTGACATTGGAAAGAGGACACAAAGGTCTATTATAGGTCAAAATTTCAGACCTTGGAGATCCGAAAATTCATAGATACAATAGGTTCAAGATCGAGCTACTAAAAGAAAGAAAAAGAATGAATCTAATCAAGAAAATAGAAACACCTAGTAAGCAAAATTGGATGGATGACTTGAAGAATGTGATCGAAGCTAAGAGAAATAGTTTTATATGTGCCATGGAAGCTAATATCATTGGTAGGGAAGAAGATTTGAAGAAATACATGGAAGGTTTGAAGGAAGGTGGGACAAAGTTGCTACAAGAAAGGCCTCCTAATGAAGAAAACGGAGTAGAGGAAAGTCATGATGAGAAAAAAAAAAATGTTAATCATGATTTCATAGAATCTAACATTGGATTGCGGACCCACCATATTCCAAAGATCGATATGAGGAAGTTTTATGGCAAGGATCTCATAACATGGATACTATAGATGGAGAAATATTTTGATCTCCAAGATGTGCAATTGTTACAAAAGGTACGTATTGCATCTTTATATTTAGAACCGAATCAATTTTTATGGTATAAAGGCCTTTGTTCTCATAAACCACTTGTCACCTAGTCAATTTTCATGGAGGAAATGATAGCACATAATGAGGATACAAAGAGAAACACCTTCTTTAACCAATTGATAAATCTCAAACAAAAGGGTTCAATGGTAGAGCACATTGAGGACTTCCAAAAATTGAATATAAGGGTAAAATATATTCCATAGGAGCATAGGATTGATGTGTTCATAGGGACTTTAAAGGATAACATCCAACATGAGGTTCTCCTTTGGGAACCTGATTCATTGGAGAAGGCATTCAGGTTGGCAAGAAAAATGGAAGCAAAATTATGGCAACAAGGAAGCCTACCACTCACAACTATAAAGATGGAAGTGTTGTTTCTCCTAGCCTTTCACCACCTACAAGGTTGATGCCACAACAATTGGAAGAAAAAAGAGAAGAAGGGCTTTGTTATAATTGTGATAGAAAATAGACTAAAGGTCATAAGTGTACTGAGAAGAAATTAATTTACATAGATGGGGAAGAGGAGCAAGAAAAAGAACAAGAAATGTCAAAAGAAGAGGATATACACCAGGAACCAATCCCAGAGAAAGAAGAAATGAATCTGACCATTTCTTGTAATGCATTGACAAGAATTACCACTCCTCAAAATCTCAAGATAAAAGAGCATATCAAGAAGAAAGAGGTAAAGTGTTGATTGATTCGGGTAGTACCCATAATTTTATTCATTGTAAGATAGCCAAGGAATTGAATTGCTTCCTATATCCAAAACCAGAGTATCAAGTAATGGTTGCAAATGGAGGAAACATAAATTGCTATGGAAAGTGCCATAATATCAAGCTATCCATGGGAGAATATGTCTTGAATAG
>APFE030687754.1:32545-55378 GCA_000404065.3 Pinus taeda
CTTACATGGTAAGACGTTTAAAATGTATATTTGATTAATGTTAAAAAATTCATTTATGTACAAGTTGATTGAACTTTTACTATTTCATGTTACAGGAAAAAGTCAAATCTTCTTAACCGTGAAGATAAACTATTTATAAATGATTGTGAATTCATTCATATTGATAGTTGGGCAAAAGATAATAGCTATATGTCTATGATTTTTAATCGGGTAGACGGAAAGAGTCATAGCCAAATACTGACTTATGATGCTGTTGTGATAAAACTAACATATGAAGACAAAGAAGCAAGAGAGATGCTTAACATTTATCAAAAACCACAATTATTGATTAACTATGTTATAGACATATGTTCAAATGAAGGAGATTGGGTTCTGGATTTATTTTCTGACTCAGGTAAGTTTTATTATATGGAATTGAATTTCAATATGTTATTTTTTAATTAATATGTCATTGTACTAATTTACTTCATTATTTATTTTGTGCCTGATAATTAGGTACAACACTAGTATGTTGCCTTCAAAAAGGAATAAATTGCATTGCAATTGAAAAAGATCCATTACAGTGTAATTTCATTCAGCAAAGAATTAATGTTCTTCAATTTCTTCCAGATGCAATGCAAGAAATTGGGTTGAAGAAAGGGGACTTTAGTGAATCACATGTGGCAAAAAAGGCAAAGGAACCCCAACCACCATTACATGGGATGTTTGGAAAGACATGCATTAGGAGATTCGCAGACATCAAAGATTCATTAGAAGATGAAAATGAGCAAAAGGAAGCAGAAAATATTGTAGAAAAAGACAATGATGAAACTCTAGAGGATGAAGAGTTTGGATTACGTGACATTGTTGATTAAATTTAAGTTATGCTTGGAAATCAAGCTTACTTTTTGTAACTATTAAGTAGTTATACTTGCAATGTTTTGACTTTGACATTTTATGAGAAGAATATACGCTCAATTAAGGTTGTTATGTGTTCAATATTTGTAATATGTGATTTTCGCATTAATTTTAAGTTAATCATTATTTTTTGAAAAAAAAAATGATTATTGTTATTTTTTTTGACATGAAATTCATAAAAAAATACTATTATTTAACTATTTTTTATTAAAATTTTCGTATAAAAATTGTGATTTTCACATGTCAATTGTAGCGAAAAATGATCAAAACATTTAGTTTTTTAATTATATTTATGTTAAAAATGGTTATTTTTATGTCCATTGTTAAAAAATATTGCTTTTTAGAAACAACTATTTCTTGTGGATTGAAAAATTAATTAACGATGTATAAATATGTAGGATATCGAAAATTCAAAATATTGACCTTCTTTAAATATGCGAAATAATAAAAACCTCACTACAAAAAAATAAAATTAAAATAAAAACAAGAAAATATGAAGAAAAAGACCACTTCAAAAATTATTAAATTTACAAAATAATTATTTACATCTCATACATTAGAAAAAAAAAAAAAAAACCTTTTAAAAAAAGGGCCTGGTGTAGAATTACCATGTTTTTAAATCAACATAAAAAACACTACCATTCTAAAATGCAATGTACATAAAAAAATTTATAGTGCCAAAAACTATGCTCTAAAAAACACGTGTGTTCTGCATCACCCCTTTTCAAAATCGAGTCACTTTTTTGCTATCTCTACAAAACGGGTAATAGTATGAGTTCATATTTCAAAGTTTACATTGTTATTTATGGGACTATCTTAAATAAATTAAGATGCTGCAATCTCGCTTATCCTGGTAAACTACACGATCCTTCATCTTACCTATCTAGTCTAAAAGCAATTTGAGCTAGAAAAGTTTATGGAATTCGCAAACTAGCATAAAAAGTCAGGATAGGGAAAGGCCAAAAAATATTGAAAAAAAAGAAGATAAAACAGCATGCACAGCCCAACTATTTAAATTGAATAATATTTGTGTTTGATAGGCAGTTGCTCCTATTGGATCGATCAATTAAAATAATCTACACTGCCAATTCGTGTAGGTAGAGTTTGTCTCGATATCCATTTGAAATCTGCCAAGCACCCTCCTCTTTTGTAGGATTATTTAGACCCAAGGGGACAAAATTATTGTGTGAAAGAAATAATCTTGCCTTAATAGCATTCTGAATGCTTCCAACATTACTATGTTTTTAGCTTAATTTTAGCTTCTACTACACATTAAAGTTGAAATATAAAGCATCGTATATACTGTAGCTAGCGTTTGGCCGCTGTATATTGGAACCTTCAGCAGTGAAAATTATCATCGTCCTTAAGTCACATCAGTGAACGGCAATTGTCAAATTTTTCAGATATCTGAACCAGTAGATAAGGTACAGTAATAAACCCAAGATTTAGGCTTTAATCCATGTGGAGAATAGCAATCGCTTCACCCTGGTCACAAAATGTCCAAGAGGGTATAATGCCCTACAAACTCCTTATAATATGAAGGACCTAATGGACATATATGCCAGCGAGTTTGACTACCACAATGATATCAACGGGGCCAGTTACCAATATATCTATAAAGGCGCAGGAACAACCCCAATGTAGTTTATTGTGGTATTAAACATCATTTACACAACATATCAAACCAAAACAGACTAACTGTATACTATTGTGTTTGATTTCACAGGCACAACTACACTGAAACAAGCATAACTTACATGTTATGAGCAGGTAGGAAACCGTAAACTGCATTTTTTTTTTTAAACTAGAGTTCAAGGTAGTTGTGCTAACCTAACTCATAAATAAGAAGAAAATGGAATGGTAAGTCGGTATCATGCCCATTTATTTGAATTGTTTCGTGTAATTCTATCAATCCCATAAAGATGCTAGAACTGTAACACGAGAGGTCTGCATATGTCCTTTTTTTTGCAAGAGAACTGAAAGAAAGCACAAATGAATCTAAGTCATTCACATAATCAAGTTTAGCTTTCTTTTCACAAGGTTGGAGTTTCAATCCCTCCTTCTAGCGATTATACTATTGAGTTTAGTGGGCTTTGGGTCTAGATTTTGAACCTGGCTCTGATACCATGTGTAAGAGACCTACCCTAGGGTCTACTAGTAGATATACTTTCTTCTAAAATTAAATGCGATCAGAAGCAATAACTTACTTCCTTACACGGATTTTAAACAAATGCAATTTTATCATTTCATTCTAATCAACATAAATTACGGTGAATATTTCATTCTGATAAAATTTACAAGAATAGTCTATGGGGGAATACCTATACCAGTGGCTGAGGGAGATACCTTTGTCTTGTTGCTCCTACTGAACGCCCCTCTTGACAAACCCAACTGGATTTACCTCCCAGCCAACTAGGAATTAATCCCTAGCCAAGGAAACCTCCACAGGTTCTTTAGCCCTCCGAG
This sequence comes from Pinus taeda, assembly GCA_000404065.3. Taxonomy (NCBI): domain Eukaryota; kingdom Viridiplantae; phylum Streptophyta; class Pinopsida; order Pinales; family Pinaceae; genus Pinus; species Pinus taeda. Next base: position 35,909 of record APFE030687754.1, read on the forward strand.
CCCAAGTCCAACCAGATGTAGTGTGTGGTGTGTCCAAGATGAATGATTCAGACCAAGATAACAATACTTCCCTCCTCTCAACAACCCAAGAAACTTCCACAGGTCTCTAAGGTCTCCAAAAACACAAGTCATCCAAACAATCACAACCAACCCCACAATCATAAGCAAGACCCCCCCACTCCCCTTTTTCTCTTCCCCCTTCCCTTTTTATACTCTCTTTCCCTTCTCCATCTCAACCACCTCTCATTAATGTCATTAACTTCTCATTCATCCTTACAGTTGACTTCTCTTCTCCCAAGTAAAGTTGGGAGTACATTTGGAAATGTGACATGAATATAAAATTGGTAATTTAATGGGAAATGACCATGTCTTCTCCCAAGTAAATTTGAAAGTACATTGGGGAATGTGAGATGTAATTACATGGAGAGGACCATGTCTTCTCCCAAGTAAATGTGAGGGTACATTGGGTAATGTGAGATGTAATTACATGGAGAGGACCATGTCTTCTCCCTAGTAAATGTGAGAGTACATTGGGGAATGTGAGATGAATACATATATTATTTGAAATAATGGAAGGAGACCATATCCTACCTAAGATTGAATTTGAGAAGGTAAGCGGGAAATTTGAATAATGGAAATCATGAATTTTATATTAGACCAATATTCCTCAATATTTTCAGATAATGTAAACATTAACAAAATTTGTAGGATAAGATTTAAGTGGGGCATTACATTGATCAACTAGTGAAATAGTTCACATAGAAGCAATTATTGTTGAAACACATAAAACACGCCTTCAACAAGATAAATACCGAAGCCACCAAAATAGTTCAACTTCCTCAGTACAAATGAAAACAAAATACATCGCAAACATTTAAAGAATAGTCTTACAATATTTACTACATATGCATGAAAATGTGTTGACTCAACTAGCTTAGAAAATTAACTAAAAGTTCCAAGATACATCAGTACAATGAACACCACTAGCTCCAATAGTGGAGCGTTAGAGAAACCACTTCCTCCTCCAAAAGAACTATATTCCTCTCTAATGCTTGGTAGGAGGATCCAAGGTGAAAAGTGATTTACATGAGCTATGCTTTACATAAGCTATGAGGGTGTTATTATAACAAACGGGGTGACTATTCACCTCCCTTGTGACTCTTGGACTACCCTCATGACTATTTGAATTCTCTATGACGTTTTGACTCCTTCATGAATTTTCACATTCTATAGATGACTCTTGGACTTCCACTTTACATTACATTTCTCACATATTGAAAATTATATAATCCATGAATAATGTGGCAAATGGTGACTCATATAATTCAACATGACACCTTGACAAGACTTTGATGACATCGACTGAATGATGATATAGAAATGTCAAGTCATTCCTTTTGTTGTTATATTTGTGGCTTCTTGAAAGATGGTACATGTTCTTCTTCTTCCTCCTCCAAAAGGCTTGAAGATAGGGAGTCTTCACTATGATATGGGTCTCCAGTTGTTGTTTCAATTTGGTGTCCCTTCTTCTTCTTGTTCAATGATCATCTTTGTCTTTGCAGCTACAAAGGTGTCTTCTATCAGGGTCTCCTTCTTCATCTCCTTCATAATCATCCTGTCATAACAAGATAAAACACTAGTAACCGAAATTCACTCATAACAAGATGTCATCAATCTGAAATTCCATAGTCTAACATACTTCATGAAAACCACTAACTGAGTTGGAACTAGGGGCTGGATTGAGACTAGCTCAAGAATTGCGCAATTGCGCAACTCAAGAGGTCAGGGGCCAGGACTGAGGCTTGAGACTATGTATTGCATAGTTAAGGAAGGGAAGGACAACATGAATACGCAGTTAAGGGGATCAAGGAGGAATAGTTAAGGCTTAAGGTTTCCCACTACGTAGTTGCGCAGTTCAAGGGGTCAGGCTAGAGGCTTGATGCTTGAGACTACGTAGTGCATAGAAGAAGGTGACTGGGAGGAAAGGTTGTGCAGTTATAGAGCTCAAGGGTTAGGGCTAAGCACTAAGACTGTGTAGTGCAAAGTTCTAGAAGGCAGGAATTACACATTGTGCAATTCCAAGAGGTAAGGTCTAAGCTTGAGGGTTGAGAATGCCTAGTTTAGGAGGGTTGAGTGAAGCCAAGTTGCTCAGGCAAGAAGTTTCTAGAATTTAGCTAAGTGTGGGATCAGTGAAGTTGAAGTGAGAAAGGAAAAAACTTGAACATGATCACACACTCAGAATAGTTAATGACACAACATTGACCACTCAGAAGACAAGAACAACATGATCCCCTTAATGTGACAGCAACACAACAACTTCCTTCAAGTGTGAAACTTAAGGTACACTTTGCAATGACAATGATGACACTTGTACGATAACACATAAAATTTTGGTAATGAGTCTAATACATGTCTACATTATAAATAGAACTCATTGGCTTCAAAGTTACCCCTTGAAACAAACCATAGCTTCATTTATGCGGCATGCGACATTCCCATGCCCAAAAGACGACACTTGTGATAGTACGATGAAAGTGTAAATGACCATTGAAAAATGAAAACTATATTGAAAACAACACATGCTAGAGAAATATAACCTAAAAATGACACATATTAAAGTGAAAACATGAAAAAGTGATAGTCTTAACATGAAAGCGACACTTGCGAAAGCAAAGGTGTGCAAAAGCAACATCTTGCAAAACTCATAGAAATAGAAGTACAATCACAACCAAAAGTGAGATATTGTCAGTGATAGTGTGCATTAGTTGTTGACATAGGTTGAACATTGCACAGACACTGTCTAGATGGACTTATGTTATTCCTGTTCGAGCTTGCATAAAAGAATGCGCTCATGAAATTATTGTGGACTAATCATGTGTGCGTAAGTGACTTTGAGACTCACAATATCATAAGAAGGCTAGAACACTTATCAAATCATCAATCAATCAAAAAAATGAATATGGAATGAATGCTCACAAGATCAACAATATACTCCAAAATTCAAGTGTAGACCAAATTTTGGAGTGTTTGTCGCATCGAAAACACTTGGCGACACACTAGTAGAACTACAGATTCTCTACCTTAGTTTAACTTTATACACATGGTCTAGTTTCACAAGAAGTATTGATTCATCATGCAAATTACTTTCACTTCCACACTCAACTCGGTTATAGATATAGCCCCCTTCATCTCTTTCTCAGTTGAACACATTCATAAGGTTAACCATATCAAAATGTTTTGATTCAAGAGAAGGATAATGTAATTCACGAGCATAATATATTCAAAGTATGAGTTTTCATCTCTGGCATTGCTCTATTACCAACAGGCTTGGACAGTACCCCAGCAGAGTCATTATAGGAACCCACGAGTTTCTTCACTCCCAACGAGCTTGGATAGTACCTTGGAAAAGTTACTTGCTTCACATTCATGTGCAGAAATCCTTTATCTTTTTTCACCCTTCATTTATTTATTTTTATAGGGTTGTGTTTTGACACTCATTTATTTCATGGGGTGGAAGAGGGATCCTGACTTATTGAGAGCAGAAGAGGTTTTTGCTTCAGAGAAGCATATATAAAACCTTTGATATGAGTTTGCTTGTTAATATTTCCCCCTTTTCCTTCTCTACTTGATTGGATCAATATGAAAAACACTGAAACATTACAATAGCGATCTTAGAAATGAGGTTACTATAATATATACAGGTATCGTGGTTTCCCACAAAGATTTCCTCACAAAAGGGTCATATCTTCCATTAAAACTTCATTGACCAAAAGATATAAACCCAAGATAGAGAAGAGGATAACAAATAAGCCAAGTATCGTTCATTGTCACAATTTCCCTTTTCAAATAATACCACATTGTATTTCAAGCCAAAGGGAACATCCTTCATGCAAATTCAGATTAAACAAAACACAAAAGAAGAGATAAGACATAATAAGGAAACAAAATCAAAAGGACAAATAAAGTGGAAGTTAAACTGAAAACAGGATGCGAGACAAAAGTAAGAAAAAACAAGATAAACTATAGAGAGTAAGTGCAGGATGAGTGTGCAATGGGAGACTACTATGCAACTAGACCTACTCCTAACCTAACCAACTAGAACGTCAGGGTCAAGTATAATGAAATTTCTAATGTAGCCACCGTAATTTCTCTTGACCTGCATACATAAAGATACGAGAAATTAAAACAAATATAAAACAATGTGCAATAGAAAAGATAAGAGCTTGAATAACATGCAAAACACATTGAAGGTCTTGCATATCAGCAAAAATATATGTTATAGCCACTAATTCTAAACAACTTGCAATCTTACCCTTTCGATGAAAACCATAATCAAACAAACCTCGGAAGCTTCTTGTGAATGTATTTTCATTTATATTGTCCTCCTTAGCAAGCATGAGAAAATATTAAAACCTTGTTATTTACGATAGAGCTTGCTAGGTCAGATTGCTCCAACCATTCAATGATTGGATCATGAAATTTGAAACAATCCTCTTGAGAACCCTGATATCCTTGAAAATATTAATTTTCAATTAAAGGCATGGGATCAGGATGAGAATCTTATGAGGGAAAATGAATATAATTATGTTCAGAGGGCTTGCCAAGATAGTTAGATCCTGACATAACCATCAACAAGGGTTGAAGTTCCTCAACTACTTGACAAGTATCCGAATAGTGATATGATAAACCATAAATATAAAAGGATATAGTACAAAATTCATTGGATAGGTTGGTGAGAAAATGATAAACTGGATGACAGTCATCAGGACCAAAATTTTGATAGAAGGATTGATTAAAGCATAAGATTCTCGATTATAAGACAATAATGATAGGTCAGTTTGTGAAATTTTTCAAGTTCTCTGAATGATATAATCATATTCCTCATGTGATGAATGCAACAACATATTCCCTTGTAGTTTGTGACAAATTGTACTAACATCATAATCATCAAAATACTTGAAAAAGAATGCTAGCATAGAAAATACATGAAACCAGTCAGGATGTAGTGGATGAAAAGGAGGAACTTGATTCACCAAATAACTCAAGAATTCAGTAACACTCAAGCGGATTTCATTCCAAGAAGTATCTCATAAACATGATTCCTTCGTCAAAATATAATCTTTGAAATGATCAACTTCATAGTTCCATGCTTCTATGAGAGATACACACTCCAAACCCAAGTTCAGTACAAGAGCCTTGCATGGAGATGCATCAACTGAAATAGGATCTTGAATCTGATCAAAAATTGAATCTTGAAAGTTAGAAAGACTAAATCTGATATACCAAACTTATTTCAAGAAGTAATTTACATCTAGTGAAATCATGCAAAGAAAATATTTTTTCGAGAAAAAACAAATCTGACTTAGTTGGGTGATCTTATCAAAGTCATGAGATCCTGACATAACCATCACCATAAGTTGAAGTGCCTCGACTTCCTGACAAGTCCTGAAACTTTAAGGGATTGTAAAATCACATTTTGAAGATTGAATCAAATCAGGCATGGTGAGTGGATAGCTACTACCAGTAATTTCAATAGGAACATTACTAACTTGATGGCAACCATCTCTATCACTGATTTTACCAAATTTTACAACTTAAATAACTAGATTACTCAAGTCTAAAGATTCTTCTAAATGCACATGTTAGGATGAATATATTGGAAAAAAATCATGAGTAACCTAGACAAAATAATTATCTTCATGCAAATCTGGAAATGACAAGGGGTAGAATGGATACTCAATGATTTGCTTATTTCCTTTTTCATCATGGATAACCTCACTACCTTTTTTCAATTGAGAAGTTAACCCATCAGATGAAGAACTTGAAGAGCATGGAGTATCTTCATCACAGGTTGATGCATTACAAATGGTAGAGCACAAGGGATAGTGAGATAAAGAGGAAGTTTCCATAAGATTGTATTCTTTGACAGAATCAGATTCCAGATCAAAATCTTTCAAGTCAAAATATTCTTGAGAAACCGAAAGATAAACTGGTGCACTTAGGCGTTCATCATTGCATACATCAATGGAAACATCATCATAATAATGATTGTTGCCCACGATTATAGATTTAAACAAATTAACTTCATTTTATTGACTACCGATATTAGTAGATTGAGAATCAACCAAGAATGGAAGAGCATCATCTTGACATGGGGGATTTTGAAAAAGAGAAGACAGTGCGAAATAATCCTCACTTTTTTTCTCCTCTAACTGTGTAATATGACCACCTTGTACTTGATCACAATTTTAGCCAACAACTTGAAAATCAAGAGAGTGAGAAGAACTAGTTGGTGGAGCATATTGATCAAATGGATTATGGTACGAAGAGTTATGGCATGTAGATGATAGACGATGATAGATGTCCCTTGAAGAAGTAATACTTTCGGTGGAACTAGATTCAAGATTGACGTTAAGAGTGCCAATTTCACCTTAAGGAATTGAAGGATTAGCCTTCACCCTAGGCTCCATGAACCATTCCAAGGTTTCCTCCATTTGATCTAAATCATGGGAAGTAGATGAAGGTTGAAGAGATGGATCAACAATCTGATTTGTAGATTTCCCAACTTTAGCATTAATGCATAGTGGCACCTCGATTGGTACTGGAAAAGGAGGAGGACAAGGAACAGAAGGAATAGTAGGTTCCTCCTCTAAAATTAGAGGTGTCTCATGATTTAAAAGAGTTGGGGAAGCAGAAACATTAGGGGGTTCAGATTCACCATGAAAAGAGATATGAACCAAACACTCAAACTTTCTTTTAAAGAAATCCCAATCCATATCATCTTCAAGAAATCCATAACATAGGTGAAGGAATCAATTAGATAAATCCTCAATTGATCCATTAGGCTTCTTTCTTAGTTAATTAATTCTTTTAAGGACATCCTGGTAATCATACCTATCAAATGATAAATGTATCTCCTTGATGAGGTCTTCAAAAGAATGAATGGAAGCGAGTGGTAGGGTATGAAACCATTATTTAACTTGACCTTCAAGCATGAGGAATAAAAGCACACAAGCCACATATTCACACTCAATCTCATTATATTCACAAAACTTAAGAAAGAGATATGCATGCTTAGTTGTAGATGTATCACCCTCACCATCAAACTTGAATTGAGACAAGTCATAAATAATTTCATTAGGGATAAAATGTTTACCATCAAATCTATTGGAAAAACACCCCAAAAGTATGATTTAGGGAAGAGCCATTTAATATTAGAGATTCAAAACAGAATCAATCGGCACAAATTGTCATCTAGCCTTTCTTCTAGCACCATTTGTTGATGGTGTTGGAAATTCGTTAACCAAGGGGATCTCCCCAATGAAAAGTCCCAATCAGACTTCACGCTGTTTTTTGTGGGAGCCCTTCCGAAAATAAGGCTCGACTGCTATATGTTCTTAGAGATTTTCCTTAGCTACGATGGTAAGAAAAAGAGAGTAATATACATGTACTTTTGGATGAACAAGTGGGTATGCCTTGTGGAATGTTCAGCTACAGGATGTATCAAGGTACCCAAAGGGAGATAAAAGTGAGTATTTATAGGAAGAGTAACAGTACTACTCCAGTAAAGACACACAAGCAATATGTATGAATGAATCATTGATAAACTAGTGAAATAGTTCACATAGAAGCAATGATTGTTAAAACAGATACAACACACCTTCAACAAGTACCAAATCCACTAAAATAGTTCAATTTCCTTAGTATATATGAAAGCAAAATACATCGCAAACATTCAAATAATAGTCTTAAAATATTTATGATATACACATGAAGGTGTGTTGGCCCAACGAGCTTTGAAAATTAAGCAAAGTTCCAAGATGCATTAGTACAATGAACACCACTAGCTCCAATAGTGGAGCATTAAAGCAACCACTTGCTCGTCCAAAAGAACTATCTTCCTCTCTATTTCCTGGTAGGAGGAGTCAAGTTGAAAAGTGTTTTGCATGAGCTATGAGGGTGTATGTATAACAAATGGGTTAACTATTCACCTCCCTTGTGACCCTTGGACTACACTCATGATTGTTTCACTTCTTTGTGACCTTTTTACTCCTTCATGCCTTTTCACATCTATAGATGACTCTTGGACTTCCACTTTACATTACATTTCTCACATATTGAAAATTACATAATCCACAAATGAGGTGGAACATGGTAACTCATATAACATTCTGACATGACACATTGACAAGACAAGACATGACATTGATGATATGGACTGAATGATGATATGGCAATGTCAAGCCATTCCTTTTGCTTCTATCTTTATGTATTCTTGAAATATGGTACATGTTCTTCTTCCTCCTCCTCCATAAGGCTTGAAGGTAGGGAGTCTTCACTATGATCTCAGTCTCCAGTTGTTGTTGCAATCTGGTGTCCCTTCTTCTTCTTGTTCAATGGTCAACTTTGTCTTTGTAGCTACGAAGGTGTCTTCTAGCAGGGTCTCTTTATTCATCTCCTTCATCATCGTCCTGTCATAACAAGATAGAATACCTGAAATTGAAATCCACTCATGAAAATATTACATCAAAATGAAATCCGCTAGTCTAACATACTTCATGAAAACCACTAACTGAGCTGGAACTAGGAGTTGGAATAAGAGATTGGCTCAAGGATTGCATAGTTGCATAGCTCAGGAGGTTAGAGGTTAGGATTGAGGCTTAAAATTGCACAGTTCATAGTTCAAGAAGGCTAGGGAAACATGATTGTGCGGTTGAGGGGCTCAAGGAGGCAGGGTAAAGGCTTAAGGCTTGAGTTTCCCACTGGGAAGTTTAAGAGGGAGGGAGGCCTAGGGCTTGTACATTTGCATAGTTCAAGAGGTCAAGTTGGAGGCTTGATCCTTGAGACTGTGCAGTGCGTAGAACAAGGTGACTGGGAGGCAAGGTTGCACAGTTCTGGAGCTCAAGTGTTAGGTTTGAGCATTGAGACTACATAGTGTGCAGTTCTGGAAGGTAGGAACTATGCATGTATTAGTTCCAAGAGGAAAGTTCTGATCTTGAGGGTTGAGACTATGCAATGTGCAGTTTAGGAGGGATGAGTAAAGCCAAGTTGCTCGGGTAGGAAGTTTCCATAATTCGGCTAAGTGTGGGATCAGTGAGGTCCAAGTGAGCAATGACAAAACTTGAACATGATAACACACTCAGATAGCCAATGACACAACATTGACCACTCAGAAGACAAGAACAACATGATCCCCTCAATGCAATGACAATACAACAACTTCCTCCTAGTGCGACACTTAAGGTGCACTTTGCAATGACAGTGAAGACACTTGTGCGATAGTGTATAAAACTTTAGGAATGAGTTTAATACATGTCTACATGATAAATAGAACTCATTGGCACCAAATTTACTCCTTGCAAAAAATTGTAGCTCCACTTATGTGACATGCGACACTTCCCATGCCCAAAAGATAACACTTGTGATAGTAAGAGGAAAGTGAAAATGACACATGCCAGAGGGAAGATAACATGAAAATGACACATATTAAACTAAAAAGAAAAAAAAACAACAGCGACAATCATAACATGAAAGTGACACTTGCGAAAGTGAAGATGCACAAAAGCGACAACTTGAAAAACTCACCAAAATAGAAGTACAATCGCAACCAAAAGTGAGAGATTGTCAATGAAAGTGTGCACTAACTATCGACATAGGTTGAACATTGCACAAGCATTGTATTATTGGAATTGTTCTATGCTTGTTCAAGCTTGCATAAAAGAATGTGTTCACAAACTTGTTGTGGACTGAGCATGCATGAACATGTGACTTTGACACTCACAATATGAGAAGAAGGATATAACACTTAGCAAAGCATAAATCGATCATAAAATCACTATGGAATGAATGATCGCAAGATCCATAGTAGGCTCCAAAATTCAAATGTAGACTAAATTTTGGAGGGTATTTGTCGTAGCGACAAAAGGAACTTACTACAATAGCTTGAGTTAAAGATTTTAATGGTTTGCGATTTCAAACACCTAATTGATATGAAAAAGATGGCAAAACTAATAGATGTGACAATAATAACAACATAAGAAAATATTTTGAGATTGATCACAATGAAGATGGTTTGTAATTGACTACATTCTTATTATTCTTATTTTCTGTCATTCAACACTATTACATTGTCACTTTGCATTCAAAAATTTTATTTCATCATTCAAGTTATTAACAGACTCTATCATCTCAACAAACTGGGGTAACTGAGCAATTTTGAAATTAAAATAAAATGACCAAATTAATCTTAGACATATTTAGAATATTTAAAATTATCAAAATAATTGGATATTCAACACATTTTGTGTGATCGTGCATGATTTAAACCAACCTAAATATATCTCAACCCTGAATCGATCAAGCACCGAGAGGGATCAAATCTCTTGAGGTGCAAACCTTTCCTCACTTTTTGCACTCAAAAAAGAGATTTGCACCTCGAGAGATTTATCACACACTTTTCTCTTCTCTTCTTGTAAATCAGTCCTGATGATGAGTCTTGGTCTAGGCTTGAAACGTCGACTAAGGAAAAGATGAACATTGTGGAATATCCTAATTCAACCTCTTAGAAACCACTCCACAGAAATCTACAAACCAATATAAGATTTTATTCCTCTCGGCGCTTGATAGATTTTGGGTTAAGATGGATCTCTTTTAGCAATGAAATTACATCCATTAAATTTTAAGTGGAAAAGATAAAAATAGAGTAATTTTTAACTTATTAATCATTTTAGCATTTCATTGTATGTATGTACACTTTCAACCCCTTGATAATTGTGGTACTTCAAGTTAAAACCTAATAATTAAATTTTTGCAAATAATAAGTAAGAGAATACCCAAAGAAACATGTATCAATAATAAAGCAACCACATCAATGAATGTTTTGGTGTCACAATGATAGGTTTCAATATTACAAATGCATTTCTTAGATTGGCTACTATGTGTGTTATGTTGTTAAATGGTGGCGACTAATTAGAAACATCAAATGACAACAATTGACACCATTTAGTAAACAAAAAGAAAAATTCAAAAATCTCACATAAAGAAGATAGAAATTATAGTGTTTTTCAACTTCCAACATACTTTCACATTTCATTGTATATGCACCCATTCAACCCTTATGTTGATAATTGTGGAACTTTAAGGCTGAAATTTAATAACTTAAATTTTGTAAAAAGAATTAAAGAATGCATTGGAGAGAATGCACAAAGTATATATATAGCAACATCATTATCATGAAGGTTTCCATGTTTCAAATGCATTTCCTACGTTTGCTACTAAATGTGTTATGAGTTTTCAAATGGTGCCCACTTATATGATCATGAGTTGTCGAATAGTGCCCACGAATGTGATTGTGAGTTGCTAATGATGCCCACCGATGTGAAACATAAAATGGCAACAATGATTGAAGCCATTAGAGAGAAAAATCAAAATTTGGATTCTTGAACCTCATTGCATGGATGACCAACTTTTGGATTTAGACTTCAAATTGATAAATCAATTTGACCCAATTTTATCTCTCGAGATCTCTCCCGATGCTTGTGTTGATTTTTGTAGTTATGGTTGGTCTTCATAATTGATATTTTAGCCCTTCAAATATATGTAATACATGTTCTTCATGTCAGCTTCAAAAAGAGAGAATTTTGAATTTTCAAATATTGATGTTTTGCTTCCAAATGTAAGGTCGGCTCCTCCACAAGTTCAACTCAGCTCATCCAAAAAGACACACCTATTCGGCCTCATCCATTCATTATAAATAAGATATTTGTTGTCTTCTTTCAAGCAATATTTTCGGATCACAAAAGACATCTTCTGAGGTAGAATTTTGGGCCAATCTGAGGCAGAGTAAGAGAGTGAATCTAAGGAAATTTATGAGGCATGAAAGGAGGATGAATTATCTTAGACAAGAGGGTGAATTTTATCTCTATTTGATCACTGGTCAATTTGATTTTATTTGACTAGAAATTTTCAAATTGTATCTCATGTTGAATGGAAAAATTTGTCTAAGAGAAGGTTGTTGGTCTTTTCCCAGGGTAAATTTAGTGTTTCTTATGTTTGGCTATCTCTTCATGTTTTCACTATCATTAATGTTTTACAGTTGTTGACTTTTCTTGTATAATTACTTAATGATAAATGTGGTATAATATGAATTGGTTAAGAATCATTGGAAGTAATTATCAGTCAAGGAAATCATTAAAAATCAACATGGTATTAGAGCTATCGTGAAAGAGAAACCTTGAAGTCAAGAAAATTTAAAGCTAGTGTTTGCATTAGTCCTCCTCAAGAGATTGTCTAAAACTTTTGTTGTCTACTAGACAAGAATGAAGAAGGACAAAGTCCTAAATCAGGAGGCTTAAAATGCCTCAATCTTACCATAGGTAGGTCGCAAAGGCCTCAGAGTCTCGTTACAGTGGGCCACAAAAGGCTTAACGGACTGTTATAGGAAGCAATCGAAGAAGCCTTAGAGAATGAATTATGGATTGTGCAAATGACAGTCTATGATCTGGTTTGATTAGGAGATATAACATTCCTTTGAAATGTTATAAATGAACCTATAAATCTAGTTCACTATGTTGCCTTGTACTACAAAAGCATAATGTTGGCATAATTAAAGAAGGATCTATGGATGACTGCTTGTAAGTCTACAATGAAGAAGAGGTTGTGTTCCTCATCATTTTTGGAGACCAAACTTCTCTTGTAAATATTGAGTCATTTTTAAAATTGATAGGCCAAAATCCTGCTATGTTTAGAAGGTCGAGATCCATTAGGAGTTGACTGTGTAAATGACCAGAAGGTCAAGAAAACTTACCTAAAAACTCAATGGCAACATTCTTAAAGGCACACTCTAAAGGAAAAAATCATCTTAAGAAGGTTGAATCATTTCAGAACTAAAGTGGGATACTTGGTTTGGATGGGTTGAATCCCTAGATTAAGACCAAATGACCTTATCCCTAGTTCAAGGGATCAAAAACGTCTCAGTATGGTAGGATTTGAGGTTGAGAAGCCTCAAGAAGTAGTTAAGAAGTAGGAAGTTGATGGTAAGGTAAATCTTACCATTTCTTAATTCTCTTATAACACTTTTATTAATCGTAGATCTCAACTTTCTTACAAGAAGACACTGGTGATTATTTACCATCATTCAAGATTGTGAGTTTGGATAGTTGAGCTACAATACAAAATACAGACCTAGTTTTAAAGGTCTGTGTTGAGACTTATGTCAAAGTTTTTTTCTTTTGATAAGTAACATCGTTTGAAGAGGTAAGGTACCAATGAGTAATCAAAATATTTTTTCTCTCTAATGGGTATGAAATCTAATAGGTAGACAAGTCCCTTTGAAAGTGAAATCAAGATCATTCCAAGTATCATATATCGATTGAAGTTTGTTCATTTTCCTCGAGTGATGAAAACAATTCTTTTAGAATACTTCTTTAGAATACATTGAAACATATTGTTTTGTTAACATGATTATAATCAACAAAGAGGAAGATGAAGCTCTTCTTGATTAACTAACAACATCACTCTGTTAACAACTTTATCTCGTATGCAGAGGCATGGGACTCTATGACATAGCCTTGTTCTCTTATGAATTGAATGGACTATCTTATATGTATCAACTATAGCAAGAAAATATGTACATGGAAAGTCTGATGTCTTAGGAGATCTAAAAGATTAATGAGTCCTAAAGACCTGTGTAGGGATATCTTTTCTAGTTGCAGAAAGCAGTGTTTTACTGTGGAAATATTTAGTAAGACTGAGTTTGAGACTGTATGAAGTTGAACCAAAGGACTTTCACATGTTTGGACAATCTCTAAGAAATTGTGATAAAAGACTCTCATTCTTGGAACAGCTCATAAACTTAGGGTTTTGTAAAACCCTTGAATACCTTAGAAAGATTATTTGGTTTGAAGTCTTTGTACGAACCTATGTTCATCAATAGAAGTATTGTTTTGAAGTTGTAGACTCTAATACCTTATACTACTATGGTAATATCTTATATGATTAATGGTTCAAAGGATGACTTGCATTGTACTATTGTAACATGTTGAAGTTGTTTCTAATGCAAATCAGTATATGGAAGAGTTTTTGAGAAATGATAAATTTGATTTGAGTTACTAAATAAACAGAGGGAGCTAAGAAGAAGAATCTTTATATTTGTGCTATGATACCTTCTTGAAGATCTGGTAGACCTAGGGTTTGTAAACCTTAAACTTCGGTAAGTCTTTATGGATATGATTAAGAGAGTCCTAGGGTTTGTAAGCAAACCTTAGAGCTAGTCCCAGATCAATGCTTCCGCCAAAAGAAGAAACCCTAGCTCATGAAAGGAAAGTAGCCCAATGATGAAAAGGATGAAGAGTTTTGTAGATGGATGATTTCTACAAGATGACAAGGATCAAGAGGGAGCTAGAAAATTCACCTCAATGCTCAAAAGGTAAGTATCTTATAACTGTCTTCCTTGATTATCATCATTGTTGTTTTACTATTAGATAGCCTTTTGTCTTTGTTTCTTTTTGTTTGGTTATAATCATTCTTCCATGACCTCCTAGTGAGGATTGCGGGGACATTGTGAAGACATGCCAAGGCTTTGGAAGCATATGGAAGAACGAAGCAAATTTTGTGGGAAGAGGATTCTCCTAGGAAGAGGGAGAGAAAGCTACGAGAAGAATTTTTCTTTAGAGCAAAGAAGGTTTTGTATGGATCTCGAGCATAACATTCTCAGGGTGATGGATATTTTATGATTCATGGTTGATCTTGTTATTATATGCCTTATTTCAGATGGAAGCAGAAGGACTCACATGGCAAGAGAATTTTCTTCCATGATAGAGGGAGCAGTCAAGCCCTGCTTCAGTGTCAGAGGGAGTTGACATTTGTGTTCAAGATGAAGGATCTTGGTTGGATACATTACTTATTAGAATTAGAAGTGTGGCATAAGTTAGGTAAGCATATTATCATGATCCTTTAGAGATTTGAGATGATGAACGACCATTCCATGGCCACTTCCATGATAACTAATACGAAGAAGTTAAGTGGCAAAGGGAGTAGTCAAATTGCTACAATAGGATTTACTTTAGTGTTAAGCAATTGTGGTGATGGTTCTAGTGAAGGATGCAACTGCGAGGATGTATAGATTCAGATTGGGAAGAGAGTGTTAAAGATGGGAAGAGCACATCACGATGATGATTTAGTTTGTATTTTGATTGATCAAGAAACCATCATATATCACACTCAAGATTGCAGATGATGAGTATATTGCAACTATTTTAGTGATTTGTTAAGTAGTGTGGCTTTAGTAATTTCTTGTTGGATTGTTTGATTAGGTGTAGGAGATGACCATGATGACATGTCGAAGCACATTGAGATCTAGTACTGAGACATGGTATAGAAGGGAGTAGTGAGGCCCTAACGCATTTCTATATGATCTCACAGAACTAAGCAGAACCAATCTCACAAAAATTGTTGCAGCAACAACAACTTAGATTGTTATACACATTACTTCTCTCCCTAGCTCCCTCTACCTCCTCAACTCATGGCTGAAGAACCCCAATAATCCCAACTCTCAGAATATTCTATGCACAGTCTTCACTAACACTTTGGCATCTCAACCATCTCTGGCGATACTCATCCAGGCATCAACTCAGGTGGCATCCTCTAGGCGTATGTGATAACATCGGGGCTCTCGCCATCTAACCTGCACCCAGATTTCCAGTCATCGATTCCACTCGTCCCCTCCAATGTATTGATTTTAGAGAGGAGGATTTTCCAGTTCATAATTTAAGCGTGTGGGTTCAACGAAAAAACTAGCAAGGGGTTTAGACAGTGCTCAAAGGTTCTCTCCCACTGTAAGGATTCAGTCAATCATTTGCATTCTAGAGTCGGCTATCATCTAGATATTTTCTTGGGGTATGTGTTGGAGCTTGCACAATGCAGGGTAATAGTCATTTGTGGGATCTTTCTATCATTACAAGTTCCCATCACAGCAGTCTTCGTGATTCTTTACACATGATTCTACATCGCCCAACAGAGAAGCAACAAGTTCGAGTTATAAGCACCAATTGTAGATAGCAACAACAGAGGCACAAACCAATAAAGGAAGAGAGGACGCACACTAAGTATTTGATGAATAAACTATATAACAACTGAAGTTACAGTCCATGTTTGTGTAGTATTTTTACAGGACTTTTGATGGACCTACATATGGACGTTAACCAATTCCTTGAAATCTTGTCAGAGCCTCCAGCTTTGCCTGAACCTGCAATAACAGTGGTTGAAGGTCAACGGGTACAACTTGAAACTGGCGTCCATGAAAAAACCATGGAGTCGAATTTTTCATTTTGGACAACCCAAGTAAAACAATTTTTGCAGAAAATGGAATTTCTAGAAACTAAAAAAAACAAGCTTCGTTCTGAAATACACACCCTCTCTATCAGAGTTTCATAGGTGGAAAGGGATAATTTCTCGCTTAAGAAGATATTACATGAAATAAAATATCAGGAAAATCTCCATCCTCTGAATGATACGTTGCATGTAGAAATTCTCGACCTTAAAAGAAAGCAAGAAGAAATTTGATCCCAATAGGTCACCTTCAAACAAGAAATTGAGACACGCGCCAATTCTTGGGCACAAGTGGTTCGGGAAAAGAATAAAGCTCCTACTCCTCTTGTAGCAGTTGAGGAGGTGGTGCACACAAAACTTCTTGAAGAACGCACCAAACAAGCGAGAGAATTGAATCTCAAGGTGAGAGGTCTCCCCTTACCTCACTCCTCCACAGATCCTATGGAAGTGGGGGCTAGGTTCCTTCAAGATACGCTTAACCTCCCTGATATAGCTTTGGACAAAGCCTGGTTGGGTTATGATTCCACTCTCTTCCTCAAGTTTTAGACTGCATCTGATCGACTTCATGCCCTCAGGGCTAAGCAAAAGTTATTTTCTCTCCCCAACAAGATTTTCTTGGATGAGGACCTCACTCTAGCACAGGTTGTGGAACTCAAACAATCTAGAGAACATGTTATGACAACACAATAAGCAGGGAAATGGGAAGTTAACGGTAATCTTTGGGCAGCCATTTGGGACTCCTTCCTACTTGGGTGGGAACCCCGAACTAGGAACCCCAAACTGTAGTTTCCAAATGGTGGGCCCTCTTAGGGAGACAACAAGGTACATGCATCACTATCTATTGTTGGAATGGCAATGGATCTTTTGGTCATCGTCGGGACTTTTGTATGACGCTCTCGAATCAACGGACATCCACTTCGTGGCTGAGACTCATGTAAGCCTTATTCGACCTCTCCCAAATATCGTAGGTTACCATTGGCTCTCAATTTGTAGGCAGAAGATGAGAAGCTCGGGAGGGGTTAGAGGATCAAGTGGAGTTTCTTGATTGGCTAGTAACTCACTCTAGAACATGGTATCTATGGTAGCCGAAGATGATTTTGCCAGGTTTATGTGGATTCAGATTAGCATCAGAGTCTCTTGTCTGATGGATATCTACATTGCAATCTGTTTCTTTCCCCCAGCCTCTTCACCATTTTCCATCCATAATGGTTCAAATGGGGACCCCTTTATAGACTTGTACACTGGCATCACCCAATACTTTGTTGTTGGGGAAGTCATTATCCTAGGTGACTTCAATGCTCCTACTAGAAATCTCTAGATCCCTCTTCGCGATCAATCAGAGGATGTGTTTTGTACCCAAGGGATAGATCCAGATTCAGTTGAGCTTCATCGTATGTCAGATCATTCTTTGGGGCCCACAACAATTTATGGTAAGCATCTATTACAGTTGGGGGAATCACGGGAGTTGTTAATTCTAAAAGGTATTCCCTGTTTCCCATACTCTCGCTTTTTCACGTGTCGGCCATATGGAGGGGGTGCAAGTGTAGTCGATTATGTTCTCGCTAGCCAAAACTTGCTCCCTTTTATTCGCCATCTCTCAATCTCCCCCATCCCCCTTGCTGATCATTCATTTCTTTCCTTCTCTCTCCGGTTTGACCCTCCCCTTCAACCCCATCCTTCCCCTTGGGGCCCACCCTGAACCACCTTTCAATTTGACAAAGGTGACCATGAAATCTTCTCCTCTACTCTATGCAAGATGCTCCCATCATAGACCTAGTTATCCTTGCTTGATTCTAATTCCATAAAATACCCCCATATTTCATCTGCCATTTGGGAAACAACACTCAAATCCTTCCCTCACTCCACTTGTTCCACTTCCACCTCCCGAAAAGTTGGATCTTTCCCCATGAACAAATGGTACAATGATTAATGCAAGACTCTACATCGAGAACTTCGATATGCTTTCACCCACTCTCAACCCTTCTACCCTGACCTCAAAGTTTCTTACCATCGTCTCCTTCGTCGCAAGAAACAACCCTTTGTCTCTCATAGAAGACGGGAACTTTCTGCTCTCCTTGCCAACTCCTCTAAACAATTATGGCATACCATCCTTCCCCAGCACTCCCCTCTTCCATCTGACCTCAACCCTACATCCATGTTCTCTCACACTTCTAACCTTTATGATATTCCAAGGCAAGGCCAAATTCATGTTACCTCCCCACCCCCTTCCTATTACCTATTCTCAAACAAAGATATTAGAGAGGCCATTTGGGTGATGAGAAACAACATAGCAACTGATGAGGAAGGCTACCAAGAAGAGTTCTTTAAACACGGTTTATGTGCTTTGGTTAGTTATTTCGCTGATATCTTCAACCATGTAGTCCGTGAAGGTTTTCCATCAGCATGGTCACACCACATCATCCATCTAATCCACAAATTAGGCCCCAACTCAAATCCAAATAACTACAGAATGATCATGGTGGGCCACACATTCTTGAAGTTGTATGCTACTATTCTACATAGGAAGCTCTCCAGTGACCTTGAGCAGAGACAACTAAGGGCTAGGGGACAGGCAATTTTTCGACCAGTAAATCAAACCATTAACCACATCTTCACCCTCTGCTTCGTGATTGAGGAGCCACAACATCTCTCTTCGAAATCCTATTGTTGTTTCATAGATTTTCGAAAAGCTTTTGACTTTGTTCCAAGGGAAGCCTTACTCTAGAGACTCAGAGATATTGACATCTCGGTGACCCTATTGATAGCTATTACATGCATATATGAGTCCTTCCTTGGTCATCTTCGCATGCCTCATGGGATGTTTGATTTCATTCGAAGCATTATTAGGGTTAAATAGGGTTGTCCATTGTCCCCTAGCCTGTTTGGGATCTATATTGATGAGTTGAAGGTGTTTCTACATGAGCATATCCAGGACACTGATGGTTTCCTTCTTCGTTTAGAGAATTTCCGGCGAAATCACATAAATAATCTTTTGTCAAGGAATTTAAACTTCTGTGATCCATAATGACCCTGATATTATATCTATATTTTATATATAAAAATATATATTGATTAACTAACAATTAGAAATTACCAACCTTTATAACATTTCAATTATAATTTTATGAAATATATATTTAGTTC
>APFE030687754.1:61277-93023 GCA_000404065.3 Pinus taeda
TTTGGATGCAATGGTTTTCGGTCCATGGTATTGGATGCTTCGGCATGTATAAATATGTATTATAACATTGAAAGGAACATAATGAAAAATCAAGCTGGTAGTCCCGATTTTGGGATTCAGGGGAAAATCTCTGTGTATATGTGTTTTATGTGTTATGCACTCGCATTTTTTATTTTGTGTTTTAGAATTCGTATGCAGGTATTTCTGTACGGGGTTAAAACCTACATTTTTTTAGTGTTCTTCAGTCAGCCTTAGATGTTAAGAGAGATAGGTCTAATCCTTAGACCCATTAGCCCCTGGGTTTTCTCCGTCAGGGCATTCCATACATTGTATCTTTTATGTTCCTGCATTGTACCTTTTATATTCATGCATTGTAATTTTTTATAGGAGACCATTTGGTTCTCCGCATTTTATGGACATCATTGTACTCAACAGTCCCTTTGACCTACTTTGTGCTCATTAGTTGGAAATAAATATAATTATCTTATCTTATCTTATAGTCGAGCAGGTTGTTGACATTCTCGTAAAGCCTTTGTCTGAGGGAGAAGTTTGTACACTTCAGGGATAAGCTTGAAAAGTTTGTATACTTTAGGGACAACCTTGAGAAGTTTGTATATTTAGGGACAAGATTGAGAAGCTTATATACTTCAAGGACAGGCTTGAGAAACTTGTATACTTCAAGTAAAAGCTTGAGAAGTTTGAATACTTCAAGGACCAACTTGAGTGGTTGAGAATGTTTTCCTCGGCTAGAAGGAGGATTGATGTTGTTGCATAAGGAGTAGACATTCTCCCTAGGTCAGAATATAGATAGGTCAAAGTATTGACCAAGGGCTACAAAATGTGGCTAGGGAGAATGGCTTAGAGAGCATCAAGGCCCAGAGTACTCCCCTAGTGGACAAGTGAGTGCCTTTAGCATCGGGCAAGAGAGTTACCATTCAATTAGCATACATGAATGGTAATAACCTAGGGTTTCACCATAGGTCATAGGTGTTGACTAGGTTCCAAGTGACGACTTGGATAATTGGTGAATAGCTCCAACTGACGACTTATTGAGCATGATGTTGATGCAGGATTCTTTCCACAAGTAGTGGATAGATACATCAACATAGCTAACTCATTCAACCTTTTCCTAGAGAAAGTATTTCAACAAGAGAACATTTGTATAGTCATTATGAATACCTCCATAGCTAAGAAGAAGTGTCACTTTTTGTAGCTATGGTCGATCTTCATAATTGATATTTTAGCCCTCCAAATATATGTAAGACATGATCTTCATGTTGGCTTTAAAAATAGGATTTTGATTTTGCAAATATTGAATTTTTGCCTCCAAATGTAAGGTCAGATCCTCCACAAGTTCAGATCGACTCATCCTAAAAGACACACCTATTCGAGCTCATCCATTCATTACAAGTAAGCCATTCATCCTCTCCTTTCAAGCAAGATTTTCATATCACATAAGACATCTTCAAATGTATAATTTCGGTCCAATTTGACGCAAAGTAAGAGAACAAATATGAGGAAATTTCTGAGGCATGAAAGGCAGACAAATTCTTTGAGGCAGGAGGCCAAAATTTCATGAGGGTGAATTTTATCTATGTTTGATCACTGGTCAGTTTGACTTGATTTGACTGGAAAATTTCATATTGTATCTCTTGTTGAATGGATAAATTTCTCTAAGAAAAAGTTGTTGGATTTTTCCCCTCATTTGGGGTTTTCCTAGGGTAAATTGTGTTTCTTGTGTTTGGTTGTCTTTCATGTTTTCACAATTATTAATGTTTTACAATTGAAGGTTTTTCTTGTATAATTACTTAATGATGAACGTGATATAAGATGAATTGGTTAAGAATCATTGGAAGTAATTATCAATTAAAGAACTCGCTAAAAATCAACAATTTGCTCATTGGATTACACTTCTATGATTTTTTTACTAAAAAGTTATTTATAGCTTCATTGTTATGTGTTTTCTCAAATTTTTGTTTTTATGTATCTCAAATTATATATGTATTTCGATAAGTTGTTTGTGTTTGCACCCTTACATGTAAAATAAACTAACAAAATTTACATATTTAGAATTTAATAGTTATATATATATATATATATAGTGTTAGACATTTGACTAACCTTACACTGATAAGTGCCAAAGACGAACTCGAGAGGTGAGTGCCATTAGTTTACACTAATTTACTAGAAATACCATTTGAAATGTAAAAAAGCATCCTTTGAATTTTCTTTGAAAATATATATATATATATATAAGTGAAAAACCATTCCAAAACCTTCCACACTCAATGAAAAATAAGAGAGATGGAACATTAACAATGCCATATTTCAGATTCCATTCTCTACCATGGATTCCAAGTGGTAAACCTTTAGGACTTTTTTTTTCTAGATTTTGGGTGATAACCTTACAAGGCTTTGTCAGTGAGATGGAACATTAACAAGGCCATATTTCAGATTCCATTCTCTACACTAGATTCCAAGTGGTAACCCTTTAGGACTCTTTTCTCTATATTTTGGGTGATAACTTCTTCTTCTTCTTCTTCTTTTTTCTTTCTTCTTCTTTTTTTTTTTTGTTGTTAAGAACGAAAAAAGCTTGATTGTATTGACTAGATAATCATAAAAATCCAAAATACATCTTGATATAGCCTGATATGAGATATAACCAAACCTGTATAATATTATAGAGGAGAGAAAAACTAATCTGATATGACATGTAGCCAAAATTCCACCATAACTAGTGAAGAAAAAAAGTTGTGTGTTGCCGAAAAGAAATTAACCAGATGGGGATATAAAACTTTAAACATGTAGCAATTAGCTATGCTAGAAAAAAGTCCAAAAACCCCGATAAGTGGCCTCTTCTACCACCTGTGAGAAGATATACATAATATACTATAAGGTGCAAGTTAAACAATATCCTGAAAACATACCTAGAAAGTTTATGATGAAATATAAGATTTATGTGCCGAGAAGAGAGAAATCCTGAATCGAATAAGTTTCTGCTTCAATGATTATATCCATATTCCAGAAGCCCATTTGAGAAAGGAGTCCTTTTTTTGATAATATATCAACTTGGGAATTTTGTGCTCTGTTGACATGCTGAATAGAATAATCATCCTTCCTCCCCCAGAGAGTATTGATTCTATTCAACCAACCAGATAGATGTTGTTTTTTAATATGGTTCTTCCCTGTGACATGATCAATTATTATTTTGGAATCACCGGATATCTGAAGGGATTGGATATTTAGAAAAAGGCTGAAGGCAAGAAGTCTTGCTAACGCCATTGCCTCTACTTTGTTATTGGTTCCATTTCCTCCATTCAAGAAGATTTGGAATTGCTGATCATTATTTATAACAATCAGGACCCCACATCCACATATGCCATTTTGAGTTGCCCCATCAAAATATGCTCTAAGGAAGGCCAAGAGATCTGATGAACGCTCTATTGATTTTTCCTTGCTATTCTGAGAAAGTTATGCAGGGATAGAGCTATAGAGAGAGATAATGTTGTCAAAAACTACCCCAAAACCCTTCTTTCTGTTTTGAAACAAAATATTATTCCTCCATTTCCATATAGACCAGAAAACTAGTTGAGGGATTGGTCTCCAAGATTCTTTCTAGCTACTCCACCAATCAATAGCCTCTATAATTGAAGGAAGTAATATATAATTAAAACCAAAATGGGAAGCAAGGTTTCTCCAAAGCTGCTAGGAGATAGGACATTGAAAAAACATGTGGTAATTATTTTCTTCAGCTGTTTTGCAGATATAGTAAAATCCAGGCCCGGACCAATTTCTTTTCTGCAAGTTTTCCCACGACAGATTTTTGTTATGGTAAACCAACCATGAGAAAATGATGATTTTGTAAGGACATTCTATTTTCCATAATGCTAAAGGAAAGATGGCATGAGTTTGAGCACTGTTAAAGCTGATAAGATTTGAGTAGATATCTTTTACAGTGACTGTCTCCAATCCACTTGAACCCCTCCAGAGAAGGACCTCATCTTCCTTTGTGCGACAAAAACCACTAATCCTTAAACCCCATTTAATCTGGTCCCACTGTTGCACTGTAGATCCTGTCAATCCCATAGACGAGGCATTTTTCCAAGTTGGGAAAGGACCCTGCCAGTCAGCTATGACCTGATTCCATGTGCAATACCCTTTTCTATGAAAGAAATTCAATAGCTGATGTGATATATTAATATCATCCCCCCCACCCATATTAGGATCAAGCCCAATAAGAATCCTTTTTCCGGTTTGAAAGCTCCAGACCAGGTTTTTGAGAAAGATAGATTCAACCTTGCGGAAACTCATCCAAATTGCTGACCCCTCAGAAGACTCTATCTTCCCCAACCTGTACCAATAAGTGATATCTCTGCTAGCCATGTATTTTTTCTTGATAGTTTTACTCCATGAGCTATCCCCAAAAACACCTCTCCATAGAGACTTGCATAATAAAACCTTCCCAAAAGTCTAGAGGTCTATAATACCCCATCCGCCTTGTTTCTTTGGAAGAGTGAGATTAGATAATCTTGATAGGTGATATTTTCTTTTCTCCTTATTACCTCCCCAAATAAAATTTGCAGTCATTTTATTTAGCAAATGAATGGTACTCGCCGGAATATAATAAAGGTGAGCCCAATACATAGTTAATTGGACCAAAACTGATTGAGTCAGAACCACTCTACCTGTGATTGAGAGACACTTATATTCCCACCCAGAGATCCTTTTAAAATATCTATTCGGAATCCATTGCCAATCTGATTTAGTATAACCATTTGGTTTTAAATGAAACCCCAAGTATTTCATACCTTCTTTTATGGACCTCGCCTCTATCCTAAACAACTGAATCAGAGGCTCTAAAACTTCCATATTAACATCTTCATGATAAAAGAAAGATTTTGTTTCATTTATAAAAAGATCAATAGCTTTTTGAAACCTATTCATGATATTCAAAATATCATGAAGAAATTCCCAAGTAAATCTACATAGCATACCAAAAATCAAAATGTCTCCACAAATAAATGATGAGAGATAAAATTATTCCTACTAATCTTCAAAACCCTAACCTTACAAGGCTTCGTGGAGGCACAATTTAAAGATATGAATCGTGGAGGCAAACTTTAAAGATATGAATTTTTGGTCTCCTCGTAGGCTGATCAAGCGAGTAATATTTTTGGCCATGCTCAAGGAGTAAGCTATATATATATAATTTTTGAGCTCTTTAATTTTATTTTAAAATCTGACAAAAAAAACATTCGAGAAAATTGTTGTTTTAAATTATTAAATTTGCAATTACAAATATTTAAAAATATTGATTTTTTACGCACTAAATCTAATTCAAGTAGGCAATGGGAATAATTAAACATTTTGACCTCTCACAGAAAATAATGTCACCGGATTTGATCTCAATCACCGGATTTCACAAAAAAAACCAAACAGCCATCTCTCGTTAGTATCGACCGACTACCAGCTTAAGCTGAAAGGGTCAAACCCACTGAGCGATTACTTGGGGCTGGTATATTATCACAGTGACCAAGTTTACAGTGGCTGAGAAATCCAGGTTTATGGTGTCTTCACAGATATCGTATTGGGAGTTCTTGCTCATCCAATCCGGTAGAATCAAGCTCAGCAAGGGGCGAATCTCTCTATGGCCGAGTTTTGCTTTTCAGTGGGCTAGTAGGGCTTATGCTCAATGCCAGGTTTTGTTCTCGCGAAGAGATCGTGTTGGGTGTGTCTGCCCAGCTTGTTTTTTTCAAAAACCAATAAATTCTTGTCTTTCT
The DNA here is from genome assembly GCA_000404065.3 of Pinus taeda. Lineage (NCBI taxonomy): Eukaryota > Viridiplantae > Streptophyta > Pinopsida > Pinales > Pinaceae > Pinus > Pinus taeda. The sequence continues at coordinate 67,058 of APFE030687754.1, forward strand.
TCCATTCATAGCGCCCTCAAGTCCAGGAGGAATCCATCCTGCGTCTATCGTTTGGCATGAAAAATAAACCCTCCTTTATGGTTGAGAAAATGGTAGAAATCCCTGTGGCGGATTTATTCAGAAAGGAATTGATTGCAGCTAGGGGTTTAATGTGCAAATTTAATAATGGCAATCTATCTTGGCTCATTTAATAAATACTATGGTGATTCACCTCTGGGTAAAGGGGTTTTTAATTTTAGAATCCATTGAACACTCATTGGAGGAAGGCCCTTGGTTTTTTCGCCATGCAAGGTTGTTTATAAGTCCTTAGCAGTGGGGTTTCGATCTTCAGTCGGAATCCCTTTCAACAATGCCCATATTGGTGAGGCTAACTATTGTTCCTCAGGAGTACAGGGATGCAAAATCTCTGGAAGCCATCGGCAACTCTTCCGGGAGGTTTTCTTCCTAAACCCTGAAATGGCAAAACTTCTCGAACTCTGTTTTTGCAAGGATTTATGTCGAAGTAAATATGCAGATTGGTCTTCCTGCAAATCTCATTCTAGATCGCAAAGGAAGTCGATGGGCTCCGCAGTAGTTAGATTTCGAGCATGTCGCTTTTCGGTGTCGGCGATGCTTCGAGCATGGCCATGATGAAGCGGCCTGCCCAGCAAAAAGGCGCTGTAAACCCCAAAATGTTTCTGGTAAAAGGATTAAAAAGTGGGCCGGCTTTGGGCGGGTGAAAACCCCTGTCGAAAATGATCTCCCTGAGAATCCCATTGATCCAGAGATGGTCAAGAATGAACCACCTGAGGAACCAGCGGATTCAAATGTTCCTGTCCATATTTTGATTAGAAGATATAAATGACAGGCTGAAGAGGAGTCATTATGTGATTTCTTCTCCATTCCAGCCAGAGGCAAGATGCAAATTATGTGATTTCTTCTCCATTCCAGCCAGAGGCAAGATGCAAATTGTGCGTAGCAAAGGTTGATTTCTTGGTTTTATTGTGATAATATATTTGTTTTTCCTGTTTTTTTAAAGAGCTTATAGGTTTTATGCTAGAGGGTGGGTAGTGTAGGTATGTTTTTATAAAATTATGAAGTAAAAGAGTATATAAGTCTCTATATACTTTAACAATATGCGTGTCTCTATAAAATGTATATATAATTTAAATAATGTAATAATTGTTTGTTTTTAATATTTTTTTAATTAAAATTTTGATCCAAAATAAAATATGTATGTCTTTATACATTTAATAACATATTTAAAATAATATAATAATATATTTACTTTTAATTTTTTTAAAGAAATTAAAAGTTTTAATCTAAAATAAAATATGTATATCTCTATAAACTTTAACAAAATAATTAAATGCAGTGTCCAACAAAATTGTCTCGCACAAATTTGGTAATAACTCTGGGCCTGGAGCTTAAAATTGGACTATATAAAGACACACCGCACCATACTAGTATACGTACAACCAGGTAATTCATTCGTTGTAAAGCGTTCACATGTCCATTAAAAGAATATATATATATATAAAACTTAAGGTCCATTAACACAAAAAATATATATATATATCGAATTGCTTTTGTCAGTGGTTTTGTAGCACAACATGGTTTTTTCTTGTTTTGCTTGCTGCCACTTAGTTTCTCAGAGTGGCTACTGGTTTGGCTTTATTTACCATGGTTGTTGATAGATTTTCATAATCCAATTTCAGTTTGAATGTATTTGCTCTATTGTGTTCAGTGTTACTATTGTTTGTATTGTCTGCAATTTACTGAATTCAATTTCTAGATGATGTTGGTATCCATCAGCCGGAGTAGTGGTCGTGATTTATTACTCATGAGTGCTTACTGCTACTCATATAACTTTATTGATTGATTTTGATTTTTTTATTATTTTATATAATGAAAAATATATATAATTGAACTTAATGTTGAACCTCATATGAAATTTCGAAGTGAACTTAATTGTTATCGAACTCAACCCGAACCGTGTCACTAAAACTGAGTCGTTCACCACTTAGTTTAATAACCAGTTTTGGTCTGGTTCCAGTCAAGTCAAGTCTTAATTTTGGGCAAACCGATCCAATCTGGTTCTAAAGCATGAACGTCAGAACATTGGTTTTTCAGAACCAAACTATGCATGCATAAATGCTTTCTGGCAATTACAAGTTTTGCAAGATATGATCCATAAAACTACAGCGGTAATTAAGGTCCCCTACAGGAAGTCCCGTAGATTCTCTCTACAGAATACTATATGGCTCATAAATACTGCAAGTTTTACAAGATATGATCCATAAAACTACAGCGGTAATTAAGGTACCCTACAGGAAGTCCTGTAGATTCTGTCTACAGAATACTATATGGCTCTCCCAAGAACAAAATTAATAACATTAACTTTCTCAAACATTAAAAATGGTATTCCAGACCATACCGTAAATAATCTGGTATAACTTCGTTTCTCTTTTCATCGCAATCTAGAAAACTGCATGTAAAACTGTGGGATAATAATCTGGTAAAACCTTGTTTCTCCTTGCATTGCAGTCTAGAAACTTAAAACGTATGCAAAACTGTGGGACAATCCGTCAGAAAAATGCAATCCTCAAACGGCAATGGTCAATCAGTGGATTTTAGTCCTACAATAGCTTCGCATAGTCACACAATGCAGATTCGGGAATGACACAGTAAGCCTTGCATAATTGAAATTTTCATTCCATGACAATTCCTATCCATAGGCATCTGAAAACATAAGACATAACTAAACAAGCAAATTTGACTCGTAAAACTCCACTCTGGAAGAATATCACAAGAAAAATGGAGTTGTTTTTAGTGTGATTTTTTAGGCTTTCCAGTATGGAATTTTGTAGAAAAAATATGGAATTTTATGGAAAAATTGTAGAAAAAATATGGAATTTTATGGAAAAATTTGAGGTGAAATATTGATTTGTTTTATTTAAACTGGTAATTGTAGAAAAAATATGGAATTTTATGGAAAAATTTGAGGTGAAATATTGATTTGTTTTATTTAAACTGGTAATTGAGGTGAAACCTTGATTTGTATTATTTAAACTGGTTTTTTTACTGTATATATGGATTCGACACCTTGAAAAATCTGTAGGGTGCTTCAATTGTGGAGAGGTTACCCATCAAACTTGTGATTTCAATAAACTCCCGCCGGATTTTAAAAACTAATCCAAAAACCCACAGAAAAACTTCCAAAAAATCTCACTAAAGAAAACTCAGGGATTAAATATTTTTCCTTTGAACTGATATTCTATGCCAGCTAATTGGATCAAACTTGATCCGTATGGTCAAACTCGCTGAATAATCTCCAATCATAAAACAGAATTAGGTGCTCTTTTTCTTTTCGCCGGAATTCTATGTCAGCTAAGTGGATCGAACTTGATCTGTGTGGTAAACTCGCTAAATAATAGCAAATCTGATCAAACTGTGGACTAGTGATTTTCACCAACTTTGGTCCTTAAGTACTAAACTTCCAAGTAAACTCCATCGTTATAGAGCAACTTGAATCAGAAAGTGGTCGTTATATCACGAAGTGTTGTAACAAAATGGCCGAGAACAATCAGCTTACAATGCTGATATAACACGTCACTCCTGGTCTTCATGAAGGGAATTTATTGTTTTTGCCTAACAGCCCTAATTTCAAGCTTCTTAATGGTGAAATTGGGGACATTAAAGAGCCACAAGAAGACTGATTCTACACAAGTTGGGTTCTGACTTTGCTAGACTATACAGTGTTTTGATGCTCCACAAGGTATATCATAAGTAAATTCAAATTTTAGTGCTTCCAATTTTGGTATACATCACTTCTTTCATATTTGTCAATTGCCCATTGCAGAACTGATTGGTGGGAGTTACTTGGTTAAGTGAACTTCCTTCGTACTTGATGAGTTATTTTTCATATGACCACTAAGATATTTAGGTCTCTTTGTGGACCTGTCACCAGAACCTGGTAAATTTAAGGGCATCTGTCATCTCGACTCTGCAAACATCTAGTACCCTTGACATGGCACCGCGACCTGATAATAAATAGTTGGTCAACTATCTTGACTTTATCATCATCCTGCAGTGTAGGCCCAGTTATAGTCAACCTCTGGGAACGGATCTACGCCTATTTCTACACTATACTATGCACTTTTACCCAGATTATTCTTCCCTTTGGATTTTCCTATTACACCTAATTCGACAAGTAAATTAGTAATTGCATACTTTTCCTAGGGTTCCTGCCGCCAGGTCCGATAAAAAGTAGAGTATTTTTCTGGAAGAAATAACCACAGAATCATGCCATGGAAAGAGTGAACGAAAATTTGTGGTTTTCTTTTTTTTTCCGTATGAAAAAAGCAATATATTCATATTCAAAAATATGTGGATAACATCATATACAGATACCAGCATATTCCAGCAGATTACAGTGATTCTAGATTCGAGTCTATTCCGACTCGACAAAACATGGAGAGTGCCATCATTTCAGATATATTTCTTATATGCACAGTGATCTGTACATATAATACAGTGCAGCATAACAAAATGATCTAATATATCATCAGTCCAGAATTTCTAGTAATATGGGAGAAAGATATACAAAAAGAAAAACACAGAAAATAAGTCTTTGTCAACCTAAATAACTTCCCAAGATAATTCACCAGCAGTAGCATATGAATATCCAGGGAATGTAGTAATTATCCAGGCAGTGGAAACACCTTGACGTCCATGATGATTTCCCCATCTTGATCTCAATGTGCATCCCATCCCGCTCATCCAGTAGCCCCTTTTTAAAAAGTCTATCCGCGGTTTGGTTAAAATCCCTTCCAATGTGCTCAATTGTTGAGTCCTTAAAAGAGGCCCATAGTTGTTCAATTTGATATAGCCAACCATAAGCAAGGGTTGATAAATTTTTACACATCCCATGTTGAGTCCTTAAAAGAAGCCCATAGTTGTTCAATTTGATATAGCCAACCATGAAGTGAGGGTTGATAAATTTTTGCACATCCCATGACATAGTCGATGATAATCTGAGTCCCCAAAAATGTGAATTTTAGGGATGTTCAGATATTTAGTAAACCAGGAAAGTCCCCATAGTGCCATGGCTTCTGCCTTCATGTTCGTGTCGCTGTCAGCACCCCAGTGAGCCCAAAATGCCTGTTCCGGAGATAAAGCAATCAAAAAACCACATCTGCTTGTTTCTTTGTGATGCTCCGTCAAAGAAGCCAGCTGGGTAGACTATCCTCGGGCCAAGTGGTTTATGGTTGATTTTCTTAGGCCCCATGCCCGGTTGTGAACCAATAAAGAAACATTCTAAAATGCTTGTTCTGGAGATAAAGCAATCGAGAAACCACATCCACACCTGTTTCTTTGTGACGCTCCATCAAAGAAGACAGCCGGGTAGACTATCCTCGGGCCAAGTGGTTTATGGTTGATTTTCTTAGACCCCATGCTCGGTTGTGAACCAATAGAGAAACATTTTATAATGCACTCCAACACTTACCTAGCGTTTTCTCTGAAATTTTAAAAAATGATATTGTTTCTCCATCTCCAGATCTCCCAGAAAAGTATAGGAAGTATAAGGGGATATTACGCCATGAAATATGTTGATTGCTCCACCACCTCAAGCAGTCAGAAATACAATTATATTGGATATACTGGAAACCATATATAACCAGCAAGATTTTGCCAGAGCTAAACAGCCTTGGGACATTTTAAGAATATGTGGAGATTGCTCTCATCCGCATCCTTGCGGAGTACATATATCCCCGGCCATACCAATTCCTCTTCTGGAAGTTTTCCCACGTTAGATTTTTATTCTTCCAAAAAGGAAAAAATACTCTTCCCACGTTAGATTTTTATTCTTCCAAAAAGGAAAAAATATTCTTACACAATTGGAAAGATTTCCATGAAGCAAATATAACATATCATTAATGCCATGAGTTGGAAAGATTTCCATGGAGCAAATATAACATATCATTAATGCCATGAATACTTGACTGCATGCAAATTGTAAATCAGCACAAGTAGTGTAGAGCCATCCTGAGCTTTTTGTTCAAGATTATATAATCAAGGGTTCTTTAAACTATGGACTAGACGGACAAATCGCACTGTTCTGAAAGTTCAAAAGATTACCAAGAAGCATATCACATGCAGATTTTACTTTCCCATTATCGTATTGTACGCAGAGCAAAACCACCTTGATTTCCTTACCATTTTGTAATGAATCAGACCTCCCATGTCAGAGAGTTCTAGAATCGCAAAAATTCATGCAGTGTAGAGTCATCCTTACCATTTTGTGCAAGAAATCAATAGTCTTTTGAACCACGGACTAGGACGAATTGCACTCTTCTCGAACTCTCAAAATATTACGAAGAAGTAGATCACATGCATATTTTACTTTACCATTATCGCATTGTGCCCAGAGCAAAACCACCTTGAATTCCTTGCACCCCATTTCATTATCAATCAGCTCTTCTCCCATATTAGACAGTTTTAGCTTTCGAGGACTGGGAGAAGAATCAGTGCTTGAGGTCAAATGTTAAGGACTCCATGACAGAACATTTTAAGAAAAATCCAAACTGTTTAAGGTGGTATAGACCAATGTTGCATTAATCGTTATCGGGATAATATCGGCGCAAGAACGGCGCAAGAAAAAAAAATCGAAAAAAAATCGGGAAAAAATCATTTTTTTAATATCTAAACCATCTACAACATAAAATAAATACATTGACACATAAATATGATAAAAGAACTAATATATAAGATGTTTAATATCATTTCTAGTGCTAAAATCACACATAACATTGAATCATCTCCTGATTAGTAAGTCCTAACCCCTGAGTCCCAACTCAGCGTCAAAATATCAACAAAAAATATAATAATGTATCTCATCATGTCATAATGTCATATACAATAAAATGAAGAAAATAACTAAAATCTAATCCTATTGATTTCCTCTGCCCCTCTTGCGAGAAAATGCCACAGCTTTCCCTTTCCCTCTAGATGTAGATGCTAGTGCTGGTGGAGTTGGCAGTGGAGTCTGCAGTGCTCTAGAAGCTGAAGAACTAGAAGTAGGAGCTATAGGAGGTAGACCACGTCCTCTACTGGTGGCAGGGGTAGCCCGGGCAGGTGGTGTCACCTGGAAATATTACAATCTCCCAATCTTGAAATCCTGAAAAACTGATAAGTCTGCTGGATTTTGAATGAAATCTAAAATTTTATTTTCTCCATATGAAATCCAATGAGGCCAGAACCACTCTCAAACATCCTAAGTCATTTAATGGTAATGCTAAAAATTTCAAAAAAAATTGCATTTTGAACATTTAGCATCCCTTATAAAACCACGCTGCCCCGACCCTTGGCGATAAATTGGGAAAAATTGCGATTTTTTCGAAAAATCGCATATAAAAAAATGCGAGTATTACTCGCGATAATATCGACTTCGGGAAAAAATCGCGATAAAGTGATAATATATCGCGATTTTAACAACACTAGTATAGACCGACAACAACATCGAAAAAAAGAACAAGTCTAAAAACGAAAAAAACTAAGTTGCACGATACGGGGAAACATGTACAAGTTTCTAAAACAGGTATGGGTACGAGACCCGCCCAAATTTTGGAAACAGAGAAATTTTATATATATATATAAGGACATTAAAAAATATGTGCAATCATAAAGCATACATGATACATTATAATTTATTACACTATGATTACATTGTCCAATGTCATGCATAAACTATAAGTCTCTAAATTTACATCACATTTACTCATGAATGATTACATAATGAAAATAGCAATATCCAACATCAGTGTTTATTATATATCCAAATTTCAAAATTAGCCTTTATTATATATATGAGGCTGCAAGTACAATAAAGACAACTATAAAGACTAAAGACTAATAGCCTTCAACCTTCATTCTCGTCAAAAATAGAAGCAGAAGCATCGTCTATAGAAGCAGAAGCATGCTCAACAAGTGGATGGTGGAACTAAAGAAGATGATTGGCCAATTCCACTTCTAGGTTCTCGATCCTCAATATTCAAGGCAGCGAAAGATAGCTCCAAATCAGGTCTTTTTGGATCCACATCCTATTCTTTAGAAGGACCACTGCTATATTCTCGACCCCTACGAGATGCAAGGCGAAGGTTAGTATTGTTTACAAAAAATACCATAATAAATATGAAAAAGTCAATAGTTATAAAAAGTACTAGAAACTAGAAAAGACGAGTAAATCTATTGTCTATTGCTTGATCCTCTTGCCACAAAAAAATTCTAATTTCTAATAGTCTCCTCCTGCATAGTTGAACAACTTTGGTGCTCTTGATTATTACCTTGGTGCTCTTGATTAAATACAAGTTCCATACCCTAGTACCCTAGGTGTTCTTGATTATTGGGAGTCTCCCCTGCATAGAGGGATTGGTGCTCTTGATTAAATACAAGTTACATCCCCTAAAACATGACAAAATCCAATGGAAACATTGCAATCCCCCCAATCCTGAAGTCCTGAATAAATGATAAGCCTGTTGGATTTTGAGTGAGATCTAAAATTCTACTCTCTATATGAAATCCAATGAGGGCAAAACCAATCTCAAACATCCTGAGTCATTTCATAGTAATGTTAAAAATTTAAGTAAAAATGACATCATAATGGCCATGAACTACATATCAACACTAAGACTCTTGAACATTTGGTTGTCCCACTTGAAAAAAATTGTTTCCAATTTTCAATAACTCCCTCTATCACTCAAAAAAAACACCACTTAAAGGCTGAAACGTGGTTGTACGAGCTGGAAACACAAGCCCTACTAGGCCACATTTTCCCTTCCTCCACGTGAAACATGGTAGTACGGCGTGGGGGAAACATGGTAGTACGGCCTGAAATGTGTTTCCGTATCGGCCTCTGGCCCAGCGTTTCCTGCAACATAGGAAAAAAAACTTCATTATTCAAATCTCAAACCCAATTCAGCAAAGCATGAGCTAATGCAATCTAACAAATTTATGTACCATGAAAACCTCAATAAATTATCTACCAGGCAACATTACCATATACATTCTTAGTGTCTGAGCATGATCAAGATAGCATTGTTTGTTCTTCCGTGCAGACTCCACGGTAGTGTCTTCTATTTAACATTGTAAAGTCAATCCCATTATGCTCTGACCCCAGAACTGAGCACAGTTTCCTAACTGACTATGACAAATTATATTCTTCTGCCACCCATTATGCTCCTATAACTGTTCATCTTTTGTGCAGACTCCAAACTGGTGTCCTGTATTTATTACTGTAAAGCCAATTCCATTGAATATTCTGCTCCAAGAACTGACAACTGAGCCCAGCAAGGCGTGCCATAAAATCACTTCACACAACCACCACACCTCCCCAACAACATTCTGCTCCTTTAACATGAAATCAATTATTTGCACTGTCCCTATGGGATATGAGATAAACTTTATCCTCCCTCCATTCCACCTTTCTGAAAGAATTGAGAAAGTATTTTGTTCTAGTGCATCACCATTAAAATGTTTGCTAAAGGCCAACTAAAACAGATGAACTTCCGGTGGAGCAAATAATAATCATGCATAGGAATGAGAAGGTCAAAGGGATACAATCAAATAAACTTCCTGCACGAAATCATAATCCCTTGGAAAGGCTTACTGACAAGGGATGTAGAAACCATAAGCACTTAGAAATATTGTTTTGCCAGAATGTCTAATAGGTTCCAAATTGCAGAATAATTTGATGGATATCTTAGGGAAAAGGTCCACTCAAAGCTTAACACATTAATATTTTACAGTTAGCATATTATCTTTAATTTCTCATAAACTCCTGTTGCAACTTCATTCCACTAATTTTCCTGACCATCTTAATCTATCTAACGCACATGGCAGAGTTATAATCCGATGCTATTTCAGATCTAAGTACATAAATATTGAAAACATAAAAGAATATTTCTATTCACGGACTTTCAACACTACTGCAATATGAGAATTTTACTATGTAACTGTCTTGTGCAATATTGATAAGTTCATAATCCAGTATTGTCATCCAAGTTACAGTAGATCTTTGGCACGCACATGAGGGAGCACTACGTGGTAAGGAGAATCATACACTACAACCTTAATGAGAAAGCCAGCCATTATCCATCTATCTATCTATCTATCCATATAGAAGAAAAAAGCTAAACATTCTGCATTTTCAATTTTCTTTGATTTACCATCACCAGAATCAACCCAAGCAATCTTTGTTGAGATTGCCATTTTGGATTGGGAAAATTGTTGTTCATAATACGGAAATAGACTCAGCCCTTTAAATACCACTACTGTGTCTAGATTGTGCAAGTGTAACATCTGATATCAGAAATTCCATCAATCCAAAGTGATTCCTGCCAGATTTCAGACCAAACATGCCAATTTCCCGTCCTGTTATTTTGGGTTGCCAAAAGGGAACCAATTCACTATCCATTGAGACTATATATATCATTTGACCTGAATCTGGAGAAAATAAATTGTGAACAATATAGTATCAAAAAAATAAATTCTACACAATATAGCATTAATACTCAGCAGCAAAAGTCACAGGTACACATTCAGAAGTAAAACCACAAACAGGGTACACGAATTAAAACACTCTTGGCACTACAATTAAAAACGTTGCCAATTCACAGTTGGAGCATCAGATAAAATTCAGTCATTGCAATGTATGCAAAACATGGATATCATATTCCATACATGCCTTTACATAACAGTTGGACATGGAAACTTAAAAGGTCTTTATTGCATGAAGAGAAGTGATATGCATTTACAGCCCAGTATAAGGGAGAAGTGTAAACACAATTGGCACATTTGTCTCAAGTCGGTCCAATATAATATTTAAAATAAATAAAAAATAAAAATCACAGCCCAGTATAAAATTTAAATGAGGTGTGTAAAAAAAAAAATTAAAAAAATTTAAGGAAAAAATACGGAACATTAATGATATATACATACTCATGGATCTTTCTAATACCGAATGATTTGTATCTCAGTTTCATTTTTATCCATCTCAGTGCTTAATAGAACTGTAAAACTCATCAAAGGCTTAAAAAGGAATGAGAATGACAGGCTTAGATGAAGTTCCGTGGCATAATTCTTTGGAGGAGAACAATAAAGCATCTATCACACGTCTAAAGAGAAAGGTATATATGCACTTTTATAAAATGTAGCACATGTAGCAGAGTAAAATTGGATTTAATTTACCACGTGGCTATTGAAAAACAAATTAAGGGAACAACAAAGCAACACCCTTGGCATTGTCTCGAGTTACAAACTTACAGTTTCAGTCTTCTGACTTCTTAAGTTATTAGAATAGACTTTGCAATCCTATCAGAGTTGATAAAGGATTTCTTCAACTAAAGAAAGAGAAGGAAACAAATAAAAAACTTGCACACTAAACAAAATACCAGTACATTTGGAATTTAAGATAACAAAGCTGCATCAATTTGCAAACATAAAAACACATTTTATTGATGGTAGTGGTTAGATTTGCCCGCCTTCTGGCCAGGTTTCAGCAACAAGAGACGCAAAAAGAAACATCTTTTGTGCAGTCAGGTGATATGTGATTAATAAGGTCTCACATTCAGGAAACTGAGAATTACATAACTAACATCTTAAACGGGCATATATATTATTCTATAATACTTATTGACTTTCAGTAAGTAAAGTACAAGAATTCCTTGAATCAAGTAGCATATGTTTCCACTGCTATACACCTTAAAGTATAAGGCACAAACAAATGTTAGGGAACCTGACTTCTATAACTCAGGCCAATACAAATCCAGCTAAAGCATACTGTTATTAAAGGGGAAAATCAACCTGCAATACAGATTGACTTGAGAGAATTTGCAAGCTATTATGTAAATTAGAGAGTAATATAGGCAAGTGAATTCAGATTTATCTAAGGAAAATCTATTAAGGGAAAAATATACAATCTTACAAAAACTACCTATAGGTTCAAAAACTGTCTTAAAATAAAAACACTAGACAAATTTATCCAGCTAATCAAAATATATACGATCCCTGGGTGCCCTGAACACTGGATAGCTCATGCATTACTCACAAGCCCATGCTAACGTACATCCCAATTTAACAAAGATGCCGTGGCACACCCATGCACAAATATATTAACATTATGACATGAAATTGCAGAAAGAGAGAAAGAGCTGATAGTATTTTTTTTCGAAATGAAATTGAGCTACAAAACTCAGTATCATAAGAGATGATCACCTGCACAACCAACTAGCATTCAATTTAACACACTGCATGTCTAGAGCTCCTTTACTGATGCGAGAGATGACACCATAAAACAATTAAAAACTAATTAACACATTATATGTCTAAATCTCCATTATTGATGTGAGGTGTGACTTTATTATCTAATATTGACACCTAATAAATACAATGATATAATAATTAGACTGTCTTAGCTATATCAACACATACTCATAAAACTCAATCCTTTCATAAGTAGCATGAGTCCTAAATTACAGCAACCAAAGAAAAATTTATGAATTTGAGAGCAATAACAAACAACGGATGCAAAGATATCTTAATTCAGAGCAGAAGCAAACAAATTTATGAGCCAATCCAAATTCAACACAAACCAATTTTCAAAGGAAATTAGCTCAAATGGATAGGGGCTTGAAGTTTACACAGGTAAGACTTAACACCCATCTGTGTATGGAATAGGACTCATCACCAATGAGAAGCAATTTTCTTCCAAGTCCATTATGTCCATGTCATAATGTTCAATAAATACCACCTTTATAACTAACTATGCACAGATCTGACACACACCAAAGCCGGCATTGATAATCTGAGTAATAGCATCTGCAATAGACCAAGTTCTGGCACCCAATCTCGTTAGCTCATCAAAAACTATCTCGGGCTGAAAGAGTAGCTGTTGAATCGGACAACTTACTGAGGCACCTTTTAGTCAATACAGAGTCCATAAATGGTGAGCTTCTTAGGTTACAGCAAAGTACATTATGAATCTCCATAGCCATTGACATTTTATCAAAACCTAAAATTCCAGATTCCAGATCATCTGTCGGCAGATCTACTAAAATTGGAGCCCTATTTGATAAATTAAGTTGGTCCCATCATTAAATGCAATTTAACTTGTTCATCGAATTTTTCACTCCTTCCAGAGAAGCCACAAATCATTCATTGATATATATATTCATAATCAATTAAGAAGTCAAAGGTAGCAATAAAGCACAGGTGATCTACAGGTTCTCAGTTGCAGCCACTCTACTCACTCTTCCATGCATAGAGTAATAGAGAAAATCCTAGACCTTGGGACTCTCTCTCTTTAAGACTTTGCGTAGCTGGCCAAGGTAATATCGAAGAGCAAGACGAGACCTTGGACCAAGATTTCTCAGTCGAATGGCATGTCTGGAACATGAACACTGCATTTCCCACATTCGGGTTAAAAAGCCAATTGTGCACATCCCAAAACACCTCCACAGGAAGACCATCAACCAAAATAGTCTGATTGCCTCTAAATTTCCACATCAAGTGCTTAACCTGCATAACCATCTTCTTATCTATGTGAACAGAGAGTGAAGGTTCTCTGAGACCCACTGTCTGACACTCGATCGTGATATCATGGGTCTGCCCATTATCACAAAAACGAGCCTTTGTATTGTACAACCTCTTGCCAAATACATGCTCTTTCTTCGAAAGGAGGATTGTTTCACCCGATAGGGGCTTCGCGCGAGCCTTCTTATATGCCTCCTTGCCCATATCACCAAGCAGAAGAGCCATCTCAGAGTTAGAAACCACGGCTAAAAAATAGCCCTCTAATGGCTCAGGACTAGATCCATACTTTGCAGATGACAGGTCCCAGAACACATCAATTTTGCTGCTACCTGCTTCAAAACTCTTGAACCCCTTCTTCTTAGAAAATAACCAAGGTTTCATATCCACTTTGCAGATGCACTGACATGACTGATCATCGACATTGACACTAAGTCCCTGGCCCATCAGATTCTTGCACCATGTCACGGTGATTATACGAGAATGATCCCCGAGTTTGGTTCGGTACATACATGTCACCAGATTCTGTGTCATCCTGCTGCTTGTAGATGAAGAATCTGTGACTTGGACTCCATGTTCCCCAAAACATGAAGGGAAATCCCTCATTTCTTCCCTTTGATTTTTTTAATCAATAAAGCAAGAAAGAAAGGGACAGATTTCTCTTACCAGATAACAAAAACGACTAGGCTTCAATTGTCAGTTTCTGCCTGCCTACTGCTGCTGCCATCCTCAAGATGTCCTTCATGTGGGTTCTTTGGGCATGCTGCATTATGCTCACACTCCATATTTTCGGCATTGGCACTGCTCTAATATCAAAATGCGGCGAAACCGATGGATTCCAGTATTAAATCCAATCCGAATCAATCCGACAATGAGAACCGATATCAAATAACTATCCGGTCAAACAATGAGGACCTGAATATCATTTGGACAGAAACCCATTAGGGTCCGATGAAACATTTAAAACCCAAATGGATTTCAATAAGCTAATTTGGGTCAATTGGACAACCAGAAGAAGTTAAAAATCACTGGGATTCAATCAAACAATGAGAGCAAGCTAACAAGTTAGAGATCACTCGGATTCAATCAAACACTGAGAGCCCAAAGCTGCAATCAACATGAGTCAGTAAAAACAACGGGAACCCAATCAAACAATGACACCCCAAACCTACAATGAACATGGGTTATTAAAAACAGCAGGAACCCAAATAATGGGAATGTGGAAGTCAACAATATCCATGAGAACTCGTGGGTCTGCCTGCTGGTTTCTCAGGCCTGTACAATCTTTACGCTAGGCTGTTCCACCAGGATGCAGGAGAAGCCAGGAGAGAAATGATAGGTGATTGAGGGGATGGTAAATAAGTCATGTGATCTTCCCTCCTACCACCTTATAAAAATTAAAAAATATATACAAGTGGGGCAAGATGAATGTGCTGAAAAGTGGCGTAATGAAGAGGTTCTCAAACAAGAAAAAAGTTTTTAAAGCATCTCTGAAAGGTCTTTTTCCTCATCTGAACTGATCACATGTAATGCCCATACCAATACAGGTGACCTCCTTAAATTAACTACCCCCAATACTTCTTGGCCTTTCAAAACTGCTCCCTTCTTGGCCTTTCAAAACTGCTCTTCCCCTGTCCTTTCTTTCTCATGACGATACTGTTTTACTAACTCCTCTCCTTCCACTTTATCTCTGTTTTCTGAAAGTCATGAGTGTAAGCAAGATTCTCCTCCTTGGATTTGCTAAAATGGAAGGGATGATGCAATCATGAAACATCGTTGGACAGAGTCTTCTCAAACGATGTCACATCCCCTCTTTACCTTTACCGCTTCTTGACGATAAGGAAAGCAAGAAGGAACATATATTATTGTAAATTACCTTACGTTCCCACCTAAGTAATGACTGATAAGGCCCTTCTTCATACGCAAGGTTGGTCGTTCATGGGCTTTGGGTCTACACATTTATGATCCCGTGACGACTTGGATAATGAATAACTCGAAGCTTTACACCGTCTTAGTAAGATTTGTTGTTTTGTCATTTAAGATAGGCATTTACCGGAGTGATGCGTTGTTGTCATTATTTAATAGCTCGTGGACCTTTGAATGGATGTGTCCATGGCCTATTTTACTCCCAAAAAAAGAATTATTCAATCTTATTACAATCTTACAAGCAATAATCACAAAGTTTGGTGTATATCTTCTTTGGTGGCATTTTAAATAATTTTGTTTTTTATTAGTGAAACAAAACATTCTCATTCTCATTCTTATGTATTTTATAATTATATTAATAGGGACTAAATTCATATGAGTGGTATTAAATCTTTTGTTTTTTTTTTAATAAGTTTGTAACTAAAAAATATTACAGATAATGATCATAATATAAGTATTTTTAAATGATATTAGTGTTAAGTCAATGTGGAATAATCAATTTTTTTTATAAGATAATAAGGCACGACTACAACTACTCACATATTTTAATAGTAATGATGTATCTTAATTACACCTTAGTGACACTACAATTTGCATAAGCAACATATTGTGCACATCCTTTTTACTAGACGAGTTGAATATATGATCAATTGATCATTGTTATAAATTGTTTATACAATTCATGTTACTAATTAGAATATGCAACAAAAACTTCATAAGCTATCCAAATTTGTGTAGATTTGCATATTTGTAAATGCATTAAAACCCAATGTTAAATACATAAAATAACACTAAATTGAGGTATTTCATCCACATGGAATGATTGTTGAGAATGATATATACCTAACTATAGGTGTTCATTATGAATGCCACCTCTAAACAAGATTGTTAACTAATAACAAGGATCGTAAACTTCACTTTCACTTTCACGAGCATAAATGCTCAACCCATTATCTTCATATAGGGATCACCAACTTACACACCAAAATAGAACATAACAAGATGAACATACATAGAAAAACAGTAGCGAAAATGAATTGAACACTTGTTAGTTTATATGTTAGTCAAACATTGTTTTGTGTTAGTTTATATGTTAGTAAAACATTGTTTTGTTAGCCTTCTCATTGAAAAATAACCATAACTTTGTAGCCTAACTATTAGTCAAAACACCATAACTACCTCACAACATGTATTACTTCTACCCTTCACTACCATCTCTCCATAAATATAATAAGGACCTCAACAAGAAAGAAAATGGCTTGTCGAACCTACCCACTCAACAGGGAAATAACTATGACATCCCTTTATGAATCTGTCTCCTCAAATCAACATCTAAGCTCTCATAAAGAAAAGTGTAGCACCCTTTTTTCTTTGAGGCAATTTTTTGACATTTTAAATCTTCTCTTCTATAAACTGTCAACATTTTTTTTCAAATGTTGGTTTTTAAAGCTTTTTTAAGAGTGTAGTCTAACTAATAAATGAAATGGCCCTTTTCGAGGCACTTTTTTTGGTCAAATTTTTTAAATCCAATAGAGATCTGTAAGAATCATAAGTTTAAGTTGTTTAATCTGTAAAGTTCGAGCGTCTCATGGGTTTTTTAGGGTGTTGAATCCTTATATGCATTCAAAAGTGCATTTTATCATAATCTTACTCGAAATTGTATTGTCGAATTTCGGCAAAAAAAAAACATTTTGTTTATTAGTTAGACCCTGCCTTTTTTAAGGTTTGTCTTATTCCTTTCTTTTTTCCTTTTTCTCTTTCCTTTGCAAATGTTGGTTTTCTAAGCCCTGAATGGGGTGACAATCAAGGGGGGAAGGTTGTTGCCTTCTCATCTAGCCAGTGGATCGAGGAACTTGGCAACACACCCTCGGGAATGTTAAATGTTGCGAAGTATGACAGGGGAGTGATCATAATGATTTGCAAAAATCTCAAAAGACTAGTAGGAGAGTTGGTGACATGCAATATTTGCATTGATCAAGTTGTTCACTCATGCGATGGGTGGTGACATTAAGACTCCACCCATGATGTTAAACCTACAATTATTTAATGTAAGTAGTCTTGTGGCACGGGGCATGCAGAGGGTTGCATGGGAGACAATTATAGCTCCTAGGATGAAGACTGTGAGGCTAGGTGTATGGAGCAACCATGAAGAAATCTTAAGCGGTGAGAAGCCAGCTCCCTAATCGGGCTACCAACATTTTGCGGGTGTCTTTTCCCTTCATACCTTGTAATACTGTCAGGGATTTGGTAATATTATGTTTCCTTTCAAAATTGCATTGAATCAACTTTCTTTGCTAACATGTAGGGTGGTAGGTGCTTTTTTTGCTCGAGGAATTGAGGCTCTGCCTTTTCCTTTTTTGAACCCTATGAGCTCAACTTTTGTCTCTAGTGCCTCTTTGTTTCTAGTGGCCTCAAGCTTCATTTATCCCCAGCGGTGGTATTTTTTATCCTTTCTAGTGGCCTCAAAATTTATTTATCCCTAGTAATGTCATTTTTTATCCTTTCTCTCAACCATATTGTGTTATAAACTTTGTTACTAATTTGCCTCTTTGTAAGGCCTTTGTCTAGTGTCTAGTAGGGATTTGGTGGGTGTGGGGGTTCATTGCTCTTCATCCCTATTGTAACACCCCCTCCTCCCAAGGCCACCCAAGCAACCAACCAGTTAGGCAAACATGTAATGAGAGAGTTTACTAAGGGATTCAATCTCCTAGGTGACCTTAAGGAAATGGAATCGAGGGAACATATCAAACAAACCCATCCACATAAGTAAAACACCCTCAGGAGACATGTCAGCCACTCAGATAGCCTGTCCCTAAGTCCCACTGATGATTCAATCCTTTTAACCAAGAGTCACTCTCATGCTATAGGCAAGATAACAACCAACAACTCAAAGTCACTCTCAAAGGCATTTGTGCCAACGACTGTGGACTTTTCTCAGCTGGCTTGTGTCAGCAACCTCGAGATTTGAGCCACTTTTCTAGCCCAGAATCCTAGCCTCTACCCAAAACTTGCTACAACCTTCAGAGTCCATTAAAGACGTGATAAAAATGGTAATAAGTCAAAAATCAACATTAGGACTAGGCTTGAGCATCCCCAATCGGGACTGACATTCTGTCAAACACTTGGCATCAATGCAACCTACAAGTCTAGGATACAAGACAGAGCATAAATAACTGAAATCACTTATGAAACATAACCAAAAGGATCACCTCCTTCTCCATTGGACTATTATATCATCAATTAGGTCTTACATCCATCCATTTAACAATTACAAGTAAATACATGAAATAACCATGGCATGAACCAGACACATAACCATGCTTATAACCAACATTAAACCATATAAATATCAAAGATTTGACAACATTTAAATCCACATATAAACAAGTACAAAAGTAAGAGAACTTAGCTTTTATTAATCATAGGCAAATCCGACCAGGTTCGGGACTTCCACGTACCACCCGATCATAGACATGGTTAAACCAAATCTCTCTTTAAGCTAGTCACCCCATGTGCCATATTCCAAGCATGAATGTGGGATCTCATAGAACAACCAAGGGAATCCAGAGGTTAAACCAACTACACCATCACAAAACCGTGATCACACCAAAATCGGTGCTCTAAACACAACCAAACTGAACTTGGAATTCCATCCGGAATCCATCACTATCCTTGAGGAATTTTCCGTCTCCTTGTCTCTTAAGCTTTACCACAATCGAATCCCAGATCACTAGGCCCTAAACTGAGACCAGTCTCTCAAGCTTTACTGCAATCCATACCTGGATCACTAGACCCTAAACCGAGACTTCTCCCTCAGGCTTTACCATGTATCCTGCCAAAACCAGTCAACAGATTCCTAAGTCTTTGGGAATGAACCTTGAGACCACCTCCGCCTCGAATTCTGAAATCCATCTAGCAAACCAAAGCTCAAAACCGAAATAAACATCCCAACACCATGGCATTAGGAAAAAGGCAAGGCTAGGCTAAAAACCATTTTCATAACCCAACAAAACCATGCCACCGACAACAAGAGAACCCTGCACCAACATGCAAATCCATGCATGTCCAAACTAGCTAGGAAATCACACATGCAAAAGGTTACCTGTAAGTATTCCTACTGAAGCTGCTTGATCCTACTCTTCTTCCTTGGTCCTTGCTTTCCTTCCTTTCGCTTTTCTTACTTTTCCTTCCTTGATCCAAAACTAGAGTGCTCCAAGAAAACTCTAAGTGACCAAGAGTGAGAAAGAGAGAGAGAGAGAATAATGAGAGAACTCCAAACTTGAATTGACAAAAGGTTACCAACTGATCCTCGGAAGCCTTTTTATTAATGAGGCCTCTATTTTCTTCATTTTCCATTATTTTCCTTCAACTTCCTCCTCACATGCAACCTATGACCTTTCACCTTACTTTTCTCCTATTTTCCTTTATTTTCATAAATAAATGTGCCAAAAATGTCTTTTTTCCTTTTAATGTCTTTGCCTTGGCCTTTGCTAATTTTCCTTAGCCAAAACACACATCCAATGATGTCCACTAGGATAACTTTGCCCAACATTCAACTTGGAATAAGTGTCCATTAACCATGGTCTTATTTTTCCTTTATTAACTTTTATTACATGAAATTTTCACCAGGGCTATTACACCTATACTCTTGGGTTAGTTTTATCAGAGTCTCTCATGGACGTTCCCATTGTTTGTGACTCCTTTATTCATGGTACTTGTCTTACATGGTGTTCCCCTTGTTATCCTGATCTCCTTAGTCAATCTTGGACTTGGCTTGATTCTTCTCATCACGTTGCTTTCTCTCCCATGCCTTGTCAATGTGCATGAGTGAGAAGGGGGGCCACTTATTACCAAGAGCGGGCCCACCGAGAAAACACATGCATGCACCATAGGCTAGAGGACTTTACTTTGTGTTATTCAGACCTCATGCTAGTTCACATTTAGGGAGGAATCACTCAGGCTAAGGGAGAAGCTTCCTCTCGAAAGATGCCCCTCTCAGATATGAAGGTTCTTATGGAATGGGCAAATTAGATCTCAGATAAGCACACAAGGGGTCATTTCAATCAATATATGCAGATGAAGTTATTATTGGGACATACTCTTTTGGATCGACATGAGCGTTGTGTGGATATTCTCCCCTCCTTTGAACACTTGCATTGACACTTGAGGGACCTAGATCAAAGAATGGAGAGAATAGACCAACATCTCGTCATACCTTTTATGGTTGGGCAAACATCTGAGGAACCAAAAGAAATCTTCTAGGTTGCAGTCTCAAATTTAGATCACTCACCCTAGTTATATAATTCCTATGTTTTTATGTCTCTTTTATTACAAATCTTAGTACATTACCACTAAGGCTAGTCTTTTAGTTTTAGTATGGTTAATTTTGTACATGTTAGTATACAATTATCTCTCTGTTGTTTATGGACAATTCATTTTTTAATATGGCCAGGTCTCCCTAATGAGATATTGACCTTAATGTATTAAACTTTGTAAATGCCAGTTTTTGAAGGTAATATATTTCACCCTGTAAAAGGGAAAATGTTGGTTTTTTAAGCGTCTTTTAAGTTAGTGTAATTTATATTTTATTGTTTAGTTAAAATTATGCATTAATTGACATTATGACCTTGGCTATTAGTGCCCTTGGAAATAAAAACCATAAAATCAACTCTAAATCCAAAAACCAAAAATAGTGTTGCTTAAATTTTCAATTAATTGATTTTTTTTTTTTTTTTTTTAATAAATTGCATTGAAAAAAAAAACCAACAACAACAAAAAACAAAAAAACAAACAAGAAAAAAATTATAAAAATGGAAAAATGCAACTTCCATAAAAACATACATTTCCATCAATACATTTATAAAAAAATAAAAACAATTAAAAAACTCGTTAAAATACAAAATTGATAAATAAATTTTAAATTTTAACTTAGATTCTTATGAATAAGAACAAATATACATACATATTTTAAAATTTCATTTAATTATATTAAAAAAATAAATAAAATAACAACAAAACCCACCTAACACAAAGGGAACACAAGGAGGGGGCTAACACAAAGGGAGGGCTACCGTCCTCCGAATCCTTGTCCTCCATATGTACACTGTGTTGGCTATTAAGTATAGGAGTAGTACAGTGATGTGCGGTTTAATGGTGGGTCTTCTCGGGCGAAGCCCAGGAGACCTCGGTTCAAATCTCACGGAGTACAATGACCTGTTATGGTGGCGGCTAGAGGGGCGGACTCCCCTCCCGATGAGTCTGCTCTTGCTAAAATCATAGGATATTAGTATGCCCGATCTACAGGTGGTTGGTTATACTCTTGGTGTTATAGTGGCAGCTATGAGGTTTGATCCTGGGTCTCCCCTGGATCAAGCTTGATAGTTATCGATTCACCATGTGTTAAAAAAAAGAAAAAAAGAAAAAAAGAAAAAAGAAAAAAGTATAGGAGTGGGATCTCCTTTAATTGGGGTGTTGTGGGAGCTATGTTTTAGTTATTTGGTTTTGTTTTATTTATAATTTAATATTGAGAAGTTTTTTATTATTATTATTTAAATTTATTTATTTGTACGATGGTTGGTTGAGGTTTTAGGTGTTATTTAGTAACTTTTTTTTATTATTAGTTATTATTTATTATTATTATTTTTTTTTTTTTTTTTTTGTTTTTTTTTTAATTTATTTATTTGTTTTCTATTATTTCTATTTTCATGAACTATAGTTTTTTCTCTATATTTTCAATTTAATTAAAAAAACATTTTCCAATAATAATAAAAAAAATCTCAGTTTTGTTACTTTTTAATTTGAGGGATATTTTTTTTTTTTTTTTTAATGGATTTTTTTCCCAATTCCAATTCCATTAATCATAGTTTTTTTTTCTTGTTAATTTTTAATTTGACTTTATTTTTTCTTGTCACTTTTCTATAATCTGTACAATAAAACTTTCATTTCAATGAATATAATTAAATTAGAAAAAAAAACAATTCTAAAAATAAAAAAATTAATAAAATTAAAACAAAATTTGAGTATTCAACATAGTTGTTGTTATTATTATTATTATCTAATTTGACTCACCTCCACCACCATACTCACGTAATGAGGTGGCATACATACTCTACCCTCCTTTGGTTTTGAACCTGTGACCTCTTAAGAGGAAACACATGCTCTTAACCATTAGGCCCACTGAAGCTATATAGCTCATATATAGGTGAGATTTTTTTTATATATATTTTTTTTTCATCTGTATGGATGAGGATATAGTTGTGTCCTGGAGTGGTTATTATACCTACCGCAGGCATGGTATTACACATTTAGTTTTGTCTTTGACTGCATATTAATTTATCTTTGTTTATATTACCGTTGAAATGTCTCCTCGTCGACCGTTCCAAAATTGTGAAGTAGTATATTCCTGCAAAAATTGTCCTATGTCATGTTGTGCGTTACAAATCAGTATGATATCTTTTAATATTATACGGTCCATCGCTATGTATTGGGCATTAATATAAGTATTATTATTAATTTAGATAATAATTGTATATATAATGATTTGTCTTCAAAGCAGTGTGTTTTATAGAAAATTGTAGCTCTCTTATGAAAGATGGCACTGTGGACATTGGAAATTTCATGGGATAACTATGGTTTGATTACAAATTTTTCCAGCCATCTTCTTCATTATACATTGGTGAAATTAGGCATAGTTTTTCAAATGGAAAATGTGTTTTAGTAGGTGAAATGATCCGGATTGGATCATTATATTGTTTGTCATCCGTCTCGATCAATTTGGAGTGGAAAAAGTTGAGGAATCAACTCACGGGACCATTTTTACCTGCGGGACCTAGTTTGACAAACACAAGGTCTAAAACATTCCACAAGCATTTTGAGGCATCAAATGACGTTTTTTTGGGGTAAAACTTTACCACTTTAGTGCCGCACCATTTCATGTTGTCCTATACACAAAGATCTTTCCAACAACGCAAGAAGCGCGTCAATCAGATTCCATATGCAAAACTTATGCCACTCAAAAGTTGACCTTCCTATTTTCACACCCGTAGTTCGGGAGGATGTCGCTTCAGCCCCCATTATTCATGGAAAAGGGGGCTAACTGCATGATTATGATGTAAAAGACTCTAGAAGTGTCTATATTGTAACTCTAGTTAAGAGTTGATGTAGTCGAAATTAACCACTAGTGGGCTATCGGGTTGTGTTATAATCGGGCCACTAGGAGAAAGAGGCTTTCCATTCTTTCGAGAGCATTTTGTTCCATAGTTGAGCAAAGATAGCCAGGGTAGAACACACATAGAGGATCCATGCACTGTAGCAGCCCACGAGCCACAAACATTACTTCTTTGTACTTGCAGCCATATTTCTAGACAGAGAAAGAAAGTGAAGCGACCTCACCTTCCAGTGGAGTTTTCTCCCGAAAGGATTTTCCTAGAGAGAATATCTTGTGTCTTATGTGTGTGTGAGTTTATTTTGTCGTTCTCTACTTTTTTGCATAATTTCCATTCGCATGCATGCACTGATTACAATTAAATCTACAGCTCTTGAAGTTTAATAAAACTGTAATAGTGTAGAATCTCATATTTTTAAATATAATATTATCAGATATGTTGTGATGAACTATCTAGTGGAATACCCACAACAATTTACAAATCATGAAAATTGTATAGTATAAAAAGGTTTTAATTGCAAAAATTCCAACCATCTATTTCCTTAAATATTTTTTATCTTTTGCATGTGCTTTCAACTGGAAATCGTATTGTTTATGTTGGAGATTATATGGGGCAACATGCTGAAAATTGTATGGGGTTTTTGCGAATTTCATTTGTTTATGATCTTTATTTTTCTCGAATGTAGTATTATGTTATTTTCTTATACAAACAAACATGATTATCTTATTGAGTATTGATGCATTTTATGTTTTTCTCTTGAACATATTGAACAATTTGATATGTCTCTCTTGAAGGCATTGATATTAGTAAAAGAGCTCCCATACGCATTGAACATTACAAAAACCTATTTTTTGTACAAGAGAAACAACAAATAATAGTAGCAATGATCCAGAGACTCTAGAAATAAGTTAACACAAGTTATGTTATATCTACCTATGAAAAGAATGGATCAAACTTATTTCTTTATTTTAATGACTTTTTCCCTTTTAACTAAATCTCGCTTCTAAATTTCAGAGATTTTTTTAAGAAATAATTTTCATACATTTATTTCACATCTTCAAACTTTTTTAAAAATTAATAGACACACTTTTACAGTATTAGTAGTTGATATTGTTGTTGCAAGATTAGGTATATGCAATTTTAGCTCTTTATTCCTTTTTACATTAATTCAGGTATATTTAAACATAGCATAACCCCAAGGGCATCAAGGGGAATTGAACATGTGACCTCCCAATGGCAAGGTGCTTTAGTAATGGGATCTTGACCAATTGAGCTAACCCTCAAGGTCCATTTTTAATTATTATTATCATTTTTTATATTATATTGTTTTTTTTTATTGTTTTTTATGATTTTCTTTTAAACACGATTTTGTAAATCATAGTTAAAAAAATTGCAATTTTAATGTGCTATTGAAAATGGTTGTTATTGATTTTAGTGCTACATTTCAGCTGGATGGTTGATTTTTAAGTTCTGGTTGCAATACAAGTTGCCTTAGGCTAAGATTTCAAATGAACTATAATTTTAACCTTAAACAAACAAATTACTCATGACAAAACCACTCTCTCATTCAAATGTTGATTTTATTTTTTAAACCAAAATGAGAATGTTGTATTTATATTCGAGTCTGTGCCTAGATCACAACAAATATATCAAGTAGTACATAGCTATATCTTCAAAATAATTTATTACGTCCTCTTATTCAACAAATTTACAAATTATTCTAAAGGGACTTCAAACTGAACAACAAAAAATGGGGTTTTGTAAGTATATACCTCATAAAACTTACCCACGTGTTGCAGCAAACAACAACCCCCCAATTATGTAACCATAATAAACACAAGACCTTTTTTATAATTTTAGCTTATTTTGATCTATTTTTCATTAATATTTCACTCTTTAAAAAGCTCAAAAAATATTAGAATTTTATATTTTTTAATAAATAGTTGAAGGGTTAAATAATCATCGCATCCTTGACTTTATACATTGATAAATAAATTATATATTAATAAGGCCAAAGGCCAAAACCAACTTTGTGGAGAGTTTTAGAATACCCAAATTCTTAATATTGTAGAACAGAGACAGATGAAAGAAATAAAGAACCCTTGCTAGATATGCCAAGATCTGGAAAAACTGAATTCTGGATTGAATGAATTGAATCTCCACACTGATCGATTCATGTGTTATTACATTATATTTATATCCTATCTATCGTTACATAACTGAATATATCCTATCTAACGTTACATAATTGAATGGAACCGCCTAACTACAATACAGTTAAAGACCTAACTAATTTGTTGTCAAAACTA
>APFE030687754.1:97391-120000 GCA_000404065.3 Pinus taeda
ATTGCTAATCATGCTTCTGGCTCTTTCCATAAGAGTCTGATTCATACGCTCAGCAACACCATTTTGCTGAGGAGTATAAACAACAGTTTTATGTCTAACAATTCCCTCATCCTTACAGTACTGTTCAAATTCACCTGAAGTGAACTCGCCACCATTGCCAGTTCTTAAGCATTTAATGGATTTGCCTGTTCTTTTCTCTACCATTACTTTAAATTGTTTAAAGACATTTAATACATCAGCTTTCCTTTTTAGCATATAGATCCAAACTTTCCGGGAGTAATCATCAATAAATGTAGTCTAAAACATCTTTACTATTATGATTACCAACTTTAAACCTCTGTTTACACTGTTTTCCATACACACAATGTTTACAGAAATCTAAATTCAAGGATTTCAGACTTGGAAGAGATTTACGCTTCATCAATATCTGAAGACCTTTCTCGCTCATATGACCCAATCGTTGATGCCA
This sequence comes from Pinus taeda, assembly GCA_000404065.3. Taxonomy (NCBI): domain Eukaryota; kingdom Viridiplantae; phylum Streptophyta; class Pinopsida; order Pinales; family Pinaceae; genus Pinus; species Pinus taeda. Next base: position 97,861 of record APFE030687754.1, read on the forward strand.
TAGACGAGTGCCTGCTTCTTCCTTTTCTGACACAACCGCTGCTTCACCGATCTGAGTACTTCCTTTCAACCTGTAAAGATTTCCGACCTTTTCTGCCTTCATAACAACAAGTGCACCTTTGAAGACTTTCAAGACGCCATCCTGACCTGTAAAATTATATCCATCTGAATCCAAAACTCCCAAAGAAATCAAATTTTTCTTTAAATCAGGTACATGTCTAACACTATTTAATGTTCTAACTGTGTTATCATACATCTTAATCCTTATATCTCCCATCCCAACAGTCTGACATGACATATTGTTACCCATAAACACAGAACTACCGTTTACATTTTCATATGAGGTAAACCAGTTTCTATGTGGGCACATGTGATGTGAAGCACCAGAATCTAACAGCCAGCTATCTACACCCTGAGAGATATTACATTCAGGTGAAGTTTCATCTATCATACACAATTCTTTAGCAGATAAAAATTCATCTATCATACCTGAATTGACCTTATTCGCTTCGTTCTTTAGGTTTTCAGATTCCTTTCGTTTCCAACAGTCCTTCTTCAAGTGTCCAACTTTATTGCAGTTCCAACATTTCGCCTTACACTTCTTTCCTTTCGATTTCGATCTAGAAGTTCCCCTTGGTTTTTCTCCTCTTTCCTTTGAGCGTCCTCTAGCGACCATGGCTTTTGATGCAGCTGTTTCAGTGTTTGATTTCCTTCGTACTTCTTCAGACAGAAGAGCTCCCACGACTGATTCAAACTTCAAAGAATCAGCAGAGCTGAAGCTTATTGAAGTTACGAAGTGATCCCATGATTCAGGTAGAGAACACAACAAGGTTATGGCTTTATCTTCTTCCTGTATTTTGACTTCCATATCTGTTAATTGACATATTAGTGTATTAAAAACATTCAAATGTTCTGCAACGTTTGAACCCTCTTTCATTCGAAGACTGTATAACTGTCTTTTCAAATAAATTCTGTTGGTCATGATTTTGTCAAATAGAATTTTCAAGTTTCTTCCCCACAATCCTGACGCTGTAGTCTCCTTCAACAATGTTGAAGAAGAACTTCATCCGCTAAACATAGCCGAATGGTACTGAGAGCTCGGGCATCCAAGTCCTTCCCAGTCCTGAAGTAGTCATGGTTGCAGGTTTTTTAGTCACCCCATCCAATGCCTTGTGCAACCCTTGTTGCACAAGCAGATCCTTAACCTTCAGTTTCCAAAGAGCAAAATTGCTCTTTCCGGTGAATTTCTCCACCTCGAATTTCGCATTCGACATCTTGGCCATTTTTCCTTTCCTAAGGTTTCAGACTTTCTAGGGTTTTATATTCCTTTAAAAGAAAAAACTCCTTATTTCTCCAACTAAAAAAAAAACCCTGAAATTTTTTTCTCTCTTCAATAATAAAAAAAACTGTCTTCTTTTCCTAAAACCCTGAAAAATTCCTTCTCTTCAATAATAAAAAAAACTATCTTGGTTTCTTGACTGCTTTTTGCAAAAATAAAAATTCTGTTCTTGTTTCCTGACTGCTTTTTGGGGAAAAAAATTCTGAGACAAACAAAAACAATAAAATACCCGGACTTCTTTTGCTGATCAAAATCCTCTTCTGGTTTCCTTCGAGCACCAAGCAGTCACGCAGACTCACGTGTTTTCTTTGCACGCTGAGCAGCCCACACTGGAAACAACGTTCTGGTCTTTATATGCACGCAGAGCAGCAGTTCTTTCACACCCTCACAGCCGATAGCACAGGCAACAGCTTCGGCAGCCAGAGCAACAATTCTTTCACGCCCGCACAGCCCACAGCACAGGCAACAGCTTCGGCAGCCCTCACAGCCTTTTCGGCAGCCCTCACAGCACCACGCACAGCCCACACTCCAGCTCTCCATGGCTCTTTGCTGCAACCACACGCACAGCAGACAGAACTTACGCCTTCCACGCAGCAACAATTTTCCTCACGCACCACGCACAACCCACACTCCAGCTCTCCACGGCTCTTTGCTGTAGCCACACGCACACACAGCCAGATTTCTTTCGCACAGCGATTCGCCTCAGGCTTCCAGCAGCAGGGTCCTTCACGCTCCTTCACGCAAACTCCCTCTTCACGCAGACTTCCTCTTCACGCTGGCTCTGATACCATTTGTAGAACAGAGATAGATGAAAGAAATAAAGAACCCTTGCTAAATACGCCAAGATCTGGAAAAACTGAATTCTGGATTGAATGAATTGAATCTCCGCACTGATCGATTCATGTGTTATTACATTATATTTATATCCTATCTATCGTTACATAACTGAATATATCCTATCTATCGTTACATAACTGAATGGAACCACCTAACTACAATACAGTTAAAGACCTAACTAATTTGTTGTCAAAACTAACAAATATATGGTTTGTTGGTTTATATAATCATTAAACCTTTTGTTCTCCCCTTTCATGACTTTGATCCCTGCGCTTGACATGTCGCCCGGAGGTTATTCCCTAGAGCTTCCATCGTTCACTCCTTCCCATTCTCCTAGGGATCACCTTCCAGTGTGATGTAAGAAAGTTCGATAGCAAGGCGTTGCAGGCCCCCTTGATGTATTATCCCCAACCTCTCCCATTCACGCTCCATTCCCTTATCTTTTCCAAGTCATCTTGAAACATCTCTCCTAGAATTTCCCTTTGTCGCTTCAGTTGAAAGATCCGGGGATGAACTCTCGATACAACTCATCATGACACATCCGCTCGTGGGTCCTTCTCCCATTGGCAATTCTACCACTTCATTGGGCCTTCAGACCCTTGCCTTCCATATAATCCTGGAGCTTGTTACCCCATAACTTCTAACGTGCATTCCTTCCATTTCTTCTAGGATCCCATTCTCAGGTTGACTTAGCCTCTCCACGTGGCATCTATATTGATTCATGACATTTTCTATTGGAACTATGTGTGTTTACCCTCTATGTTACCCCGAATCTAGTCATCCCAACAATTTCCTTATCGTGCACTCTTTGTTTCTTCTAGGCTTTAGTGCTAGAGCTAACATAAAAACCACAACGATTTCCAACTCACCTCTCACCCAAATCAAATCATGCTACCTATCACTCCCGACAATTGTCATATTTACGTGCCAAATAGATAAGCACGCATAGAATTCAATTTTTTATACTTACCACCTTCCATGCATTTTAACTCCCGCTTGCAAAACTTAATGATTTAACTGTCGTATGTAGTTATATCAAATTATGGTGTGAATGACACTTTAACCCTATTTTTCCTTTTAATAGTGCAATAATTATGCAATCCCTATTAAGAATACCAAGATGGTGAAATCCAAGAAGAAGACACTAGTCCAACGACCAACAGGGCCATTCCTGGAAGTAATTAACGAGAAGTTGCCTAATTCTTTCCTCCATTCTGACACTATGTGCATGATGGGCTCCGATACTTCATCCTAGAATGCAATGCATAACCTATTAGAATAAGAATTACCAATAGAATATTACTCAAAGCTAACAATAGCAACTGCAAAACAAGGTGGTAACAAAACTTCTGAGACGACAATTCAAGATGCCTCAAAATCTCGCTTGCATAGAATTGTTGCTTGCCCTATACTTCTTCCCTACAATGATTAATTTTTTGGGTGGTTGAGAACATGGACATCACGGAGAGGCAATTCCTCACTTCACGATGTAGAATTATTGGCTAATTCAAGCTAGAATACCTCTAGGGTATGTATCAAATGTTTGAATCACAACCTGTGTATAATTCTCAGTTTGTTGATAGTTTTATGAAAGAAAAATGTAATAATACAGAAAAAGAGCTCCCTGGTTTTATTAGAGAATGGAGGAGAGATCCTAGCATGCATAAGGAAGAATCGTCACACAAATATTCCATACAATCCTTAAATCCCCCTTTTTTTATGTTTCCTCTATGTTATGTAGATTATTTTCTTATCAAAATGTCTCACAATTTCCATTAGACTGGAGTCCTCCTATTCATAAGGCTTTTCATGGGTTTATTTTCAATTGGGCCCAAATATTATATGATAATATCGCCAAGCATATTCTCTCTTTCCACACCAAAAAAACATACACACATAATCCCCCTTTTTATATGTCGGCCTTTGTAATGGATGCTATCTATTTCTCCTTGGATTTTCCAGCAATGGGTTGGAAATGGACACTTGATGATCCTCTGCCTATCCACATTGTCATAGTAAACCATGGGAAGATAATTATTTTGACCATTTTTACCAAATTTGTCATCTTGTCATGATTCTTATTTATCAAGCCATTTTCAGTTCTAAGCCTCCAAGAATGTCTGCAACCACTATGGATTGTATATTAAGAATTGGGGATTGGTTCATAGAAGAACTTTTTACTTATATCAAGGTTTGGGGAAGTAATGGTAGACCACATGTTTTACCTATTTATGTTCCAAATAAGCTCTTATGTAGAGAGGTTTACCATTAAATGGTAAGGACATGATAACCCTTGAGTTAAAGCCTTCCAAGAAAGTGTGTCCTGAACTTCCCTTGCAAATCAATCTCTTTATTCTACAAAATTACACTCATGCTGAAAAAGAATTGAAACCCTTATACAAGTTAAAATTGGCTACCATTCCTGAAAAGCCACATGATCCTACCAAGTTGGTTGAATATTTGACTATTGTTGCAAATATTAGGAAATATGTTCATTAGAATAATCATTAAAAAGAATTATTTTGTAGGGCTTCTTCTTATTTATATGTCTACAGTAAAGCTAAACGTTTGCCTCTAGACAACTACCAACAGTTTCTAGTTTACAGGGACAGAAGACAATCTCCCTCGCCACTAAATTTTCTGAAATTTCTAAAAGAAGAAGGTATATCACTAAAGGCTACTAGTTCTTCAACGCAACAAGTCAATCCTCAAGCAACTATGCTTGTTCAGGTTTCTTCTTTAGATTATCGAGAGAAAACTACTTCAAAAAATCCAGTGATTAATGATAATATCAAAGGCTAGAAAATATTTGAAGAGATTAATTCAAAGCATTTTAAAACAATAGAAGATACAATAATTCCTAAAACAAGTGTTAGGGATTTTGTTAGACAACAATCAATTGATGTCTCCCCTAATACCTCAAATATTGCTCTTGCAAAATCGAGTGTTATTGCTAAAATGCCTATCAGTTCTCAGCCTAGTGTGGATATGATTCCAACATCTACAAATGTTATTATTCAGTTTAACATTGAAGAAATACCACCCACAGAGGTATTCTACAACCCAAGAACAAGGCCATTCTTAAAAAGAGTTGGAAGAAAAGGAAGGTCGTTGAGACACAAGTTTCAACAACAACTACTTGTTACACAACATTTTGTCACTGTCCCTGTACTCCCTATTCCTTGATCCTGGAGTACCTCTACAATGAACCCTACATGCTTTCCCATCATGAATAAACTCCCATTGTGTCCCTCTTCATGAGAAGATCAATTCCCTTTTGCACCATTTCCGCTGAAACTTCTGTTTTTCCCAGTTCACAACACCAACACTAATGGCCCTTGTCTTCCTCGCACCAATATGCAGGGGTTAGAAGTGTCCCTAGTGCCGACTGGAGCGACTGAGCTTTGTTCCAGTTGTGCCGATCCTCTTATGGATTTTTTTTTTTAAATAAAGAGTCGAAGCTTCTAGCTCTAGAAGCTTCATAATAGAAGTCTAGTAGATGGTTTGGCCGAATGGGGTCGAGGATGTCAGTTTGGGCTCCTTCCCCCTATAATGATGGAACTACCTCAAGGGATATGACCTTCTCCCATGAGAAGAGGATCCATCTCCCATCCATTCATCCTATATAAACCTCCCTTTTTCCCAGGCACAAGCTTGTGTTAGTGTTGAAGTGTTAATGTTGGTGTGCCAGTGCTATTTTGGTTTGGAGTACACATCAAGCTATTCATAGTTGTAGCTCTCTAGTTGTGTGAGGGAGAAGTGTTCATTTGGTTTGGAGTGAAGCCTACAGGGAAGAGCCTTAAAACTATTATTGTTGACGTCATCATGGAATGTTAGCATAGGCATGTGGGAACCTGGTTTTGTTGGAGGAGAATGGAAACATCAAGACAATGGTTGTAATATCTTCCTGATTCAATATATATGCAACTATCGATTGATTTCCTACATGATTTGTTATCTTAAATATTCATGGCTTAATGTTTCTTGACTTGTTAAGTAGGTTGAATTATAATTTGTCTATTATCATGGTTGTTGTTTACTTGTTTCAAGTGTTTGAAGAAGGAAGCAAGAGATAGTTGGAGCAAGCAAGAAAGGAAATCATTAAACGAGATAAGCGTACTAAGAGGTAGGCCCTTTTAATTGGTTCTAACCTAAGTAAATATTCCATAGAATGTATCATTTGTGGTTAGACCCATTATTGGGCTAGAGGAATTTGTTTGTGTCCGCACTTATAATTTTACTTCACCACAAATTGGCGACTCCACTGGGGATTCCAATCCTTTTGTTTGTCTTAGATTTCATGATTTTGTGTGAACTTTTCTAGCTCCATTTTTTCCCTTTGGTTCGGTTTCTTTTCTCCTACTCACTGATCCGAGTTTGAAATTCATACTAGCAAATTTGGTCCTTGTTTGAATTTTTTTTTCTTGGCTCCCTCGATCAGCGCACTTAATCTGCTGGCAGTCGTGCCAAATAGTGTGATACGCTGAGAAATAGTTGCGCTGACCAGCCTCTGGCGCTTGTTGTCCGTTAGGAAATCGCGCTGATGCCTGTAATTAAATATTAGGGTTCCTCCCCAATCTTGGCCAGTGTGTTCTGCTCTCATGATTTTGACCCCGTAAGCCTTTTAGATTGTTTTCCCCATGACTAGAGAGCTTCATTTAGCTTGGTTTGTGTGCTTTCTTGGTTTAGCTCACCCTTAAATGTGTTAAATCTGGCCCTGTGTGAAGTTCTTTTTTATTTTTTCTTTGAATCCCTTGATCAATGCTATTTTTGGCCAAACAGTTGCACCGATCAAGCCTATCAGTGCTAGTTTTAGCTTCAAAGTCGTGTTGGCTATGTCAATCGGTGCTACTTTTGGCCCAAAAGTCGATCCGGTCTCTGAGTTAAGAAAAAATAAGAATTTCTCCCATTCCAATGTCAGTGTGTCTTGACCCTCAGACTCTCTTCTTCCTCCCAAGAGTAACTAGGATGCTTTGTTTTCAATTAAATGTGTGAAAGAGTCTCGCTTGTTCTCTTATTTCAAGTGTCTCTTTTCTCTTTTCAAGCATAGATTACATTGCTTGGTTTCTCAATTGAAGCATTTATGTGTTTGGTTTGTTTGATTCAGGGAAGAAGTTGTTTTTAGTTTTATTTATCATGCTTTGGATTTGATTGATGCTTGTTTGTTCGGAATTGTGAAAATTTTCATTTTAATTTCTTTATGTGAAAGATTAATTTTGCACTTTATGAAAAGAAGAATATCATTCTAGTTTACTTAAGCGAAAATATTGAATTAGTAGCGTTATTGAGAAGCTAGAGTTGCATCATCATAAGCATTGGAAATGAAATGTAATTTCTTTTGTTGTTATAGGAAGATTCAGTGCATTTAGGAGATTTATTAGAGAAATATTTCATTCTTTGATTGTTGCATTGATTTTGTGTTCCCTATTTCTCAATTAGTGTTAAATTTCATCGAAGACAAAGATCTCTTTTCTCATATACCTGCATGTAGGAGTTTTGTCAGATGACAGCGGTAGGGCCTTGTAATTGAAACCTAATTCAAGATCAACCATTAAAATTTATCGAATTAACCTAAGGAAGCATTGAAACTTAACACTTACATTTAGTGGTCTAGGCTAGAGACATGTTCTGACATCTTTAAACCTAGCAGTTGTCGTTCGTTTCGGCATTAGACAATGCTAGTACAGACTTGTGCTCCTCGTATCGTCATGTATATAAAGGGAGACCCCACTAGGTTGCAATCCTTTATCCATAGGAAGTCGAGTCTACCGCCTTGTAAACGTGATACATCAAACACAACATTCGAGGAGATTGCCTGCCCCTACTTCTCGGTTCATTGGGAGGTATTCTACAGTTCATGGTTACTTGGTAATCCTTTATGCCTAGAGTACCTTGAGTAGTCATTTTTTATCTTTATTGACTCTTAAAATTTTAAAGATCGTCAAGCACTTGTCCTTTCAAACTCGTTAACTCTGAAAGTGACTAGAGTCATCTTTCATCCTTTTCTCGACTCTTAAAACATGAAAAGCTAAAGTTTTTTTTTTTCAGTGTTCTAAAATTAACTTCCCACGAAATATTCCTGGTAAAATTTATCTTCCTTAGTAATTATTTAGGGTCGATTCCAATGGAAACATTTCCAGATTCCACCAGTCAAGGGTTCCCCTTGGATGGGAATCCTAGTCCTTTTCCTTCTTTTGGAAATGTTGGTGCTCCTTATATGGTGACATTGTCCCTTCCTAGGGTAACCGTTGGTCTACATGTCTGATTTTTTCGACCTCGATGGTCCCAAGCATCCCAACTCCTGTCCAAACATCTCCTTCATTCGAATCACGTCACAATAATTCTAAGTTTGACCCCTCGCCTTCTTCCACCTCTTCTTCATCCCCTTCTACTTTGCCTGGTGAGAGTTTTAAATCCAGTAACCAGGAGGATAAGAAGAAGAAGGAGAAGACTAATAAGCGAGAGGCCAACCATGTAGTTGTTACTCCAAATGCACCTCCCATAGACAAACCTTCTGATCCTCTACAGAAGGTCAGATTCCCTTGCAAGCTATGTAAGGGTGACCATCTCCTTCGAGACTCTTCTAGCATTCCCAGAGTCTTAGAGGTATGGTCTCAAAATTTGGATTGGCCATCCCCATCGACATCTGGTGATCATGTCGATGCTGCATATTTAGTTAGTGATGGCAAGAAGAAAGGGGAGATTAGATTCCCCTGTAGGTTATGTGAAGGAGAGCATCTTCTTCACCTTTGTCTTATTATGGATAAAGCTTCCAAACTTTTGGAAAATCTTGCAGCCCCTCAACCCCAACTTATTGTTGGATATTAGAGGATTTCTTCTAACCCTCTCCTGGTTGGTAAAGAGATTGACTTGGATTCATCTCTTGCCCATCCTGCTCTTCCTAAGCATGACTCTCTTGTGTCTATTCCCGACCAACCATTGGTTGAAAAGAGTGTCGAATTGTCTCCCCTTTCAGTTGATCAGTCTATTCTGGAAGAGAGTGGTGATCATACTGCTCATGTTCTTCTCATCTCCTCAGATTCTTATGAATTAAAGAGTTACCCTCCCGTCCCAGTTGTTTAGGAGAGTCCTTCTCCTGTTCCTATACAACATGGGGGGTAATCATATGATGCCCCCACCAAGTTGTTCTGTCATTTCTTTCGATTGGATTCACTTGATTGCTTTCTGCCTCCCATATTTTGTGCCTTTCTAGATCACAATACAAGCCTATAATATTGTAGTACATGGCACTATATTAGATGAAGGTGCCTCGGTTAGCATCATGTCTTCTACTACTTGGCAAGCTTTGGGCTCCCCACATCTTGTGCCTATCACCTAGAATCTGTTGGCTTTGAATGGAAGAACCAATCAACCCTTAGGTATCCTTTCAAAGTTGTCTATTACTTTGGGAGGAAACACCATCTATATAGATGTGATGGTAGCCCAAGGTCCCTTAGATTTCAATCTTTTGCTTGAACGTGACTATGTTTATATCATGGGAGCTCTTGTTTCTTCGCTTTTCCATGTGGTTTGTTTTCTGCATGAAGGGAGAATTGTAGCTATTAATCATTTGTCGTTCATGAGTCACTAGGCGCCTCCTTTGCAACCATCATCCCCTATCAGCTCTTGTTTGCAAGAAGTAACTTCCCTGCCACAGGTCAATTATGTGGCTACCAGTTCCATCTCCGTGTCTGTTGATGCTCACACAGATGGTATAGTACATTATGTATTGGGGGCATTGTAACTCGATTTGTCTATGTACCAAATGACATGTATTCCTTTCGGAGCGTGGTTCTTCCATCTAGTGAAGACCTCTTGGGAGCCATGTTCTCGTATGGTTCATGAACATATGTATGAGGATAGTTCCTGGTCTTGTGTCAACCTCGTTAAAAAATGAAACAACGTGTGAGCATAGTTCCTTGTCTTGTGTCAATCTCATTAAAAAATGAATCAAGGAGTCCCAAGGACAATTTCTTCTTGTATCAACCTCATTAAAAAATGAAACATATGTCTGAGGATAGTTCTTTTGTTGTGTCAACCTTGTTTAAAAAATGAAGCAACTCCCTTTTCCAAATTGATTCTTTTATTAAGATCTCATAAAATCCCAGCTGAGCCTTTCCAAGATCTTGAAAGTGAACCTTCATTCCATCCACTTTGTTGAATGAAATGAAGCTTGTGGGGCATTTACCTCAATTTGAGTCATTATGCTAGGGGCATGCAAACTTATAGCAAGCATAGTTTATCTTTGTTTCAAGCTTGTATAAAAATGAAACCAAACTCAAGCATAGTTTTTCGTTTCAAGCTTGTGTAAACATGAAACCGAATCCAAGCAGAGTTCCCCATGGTTCAAGCTTGTGTAAAAATGAACCCGTGCCCAATTTATATCTCCTGATTTTCATTTTTCAGCTAATTTCTGCTAGATGAGCCTTGGTTGTTTCATTCCATCGCCACCATGTCTTTGGCCAATCATATGCTTTCACTTGGTTGTTTTTCCTTTCTTGAGGAACCGCAACAATGAGTAGTTTTATTAGCCAACATCTTGACCATTACATGTTTTGAGCAGTTCCACCATTGCAGGAACCAGTTTCTACCCTTTATACCACTTGTTCCTCCAGGACGAGTCACCTTTAAGCTCTTTTCTGACTCGTAAATGATGAAAATATTTTCGAGTATTTTTTTCCTTTTTTGACTCGTTAAAGAGAATAAAAACGAGTGGTCCTCTTTCAATCTCTTTTCCAACCCTTTAAAAATGAAAAGATAGCCGAGCTCTTGTCATTTCGAACTTGTTAATGGATGTGAAATGTCGTGTGCCCAGTATAAGTTTACCCCTTTTTCAGGCTAGGATGCACTATTTACGAAAAAGGCACTCCTTGACTGAAATGGTCAAGCAATTCTCTCAAGTATTTTTTTCTACCTTTTCGGGCTTGAGAGACACTAATGTACGAAAAGGGACCATGTGAACTTTTCTTTTCCGTGTTTTTTTTCAAACTCTCTAAACATGAAAAGGATATTGAGTTACACCTTTGTTAGACTCGTTAAAATATTAAACAACATCGAATTCGTCACCATGACGAACATGAGCTTCTCCTTCCTAGGGCTCGTTAAACTTACTAGGTCGGATTCATTTGAAGGATGAACTTACAGTGCAAGCATATGTTATCCCCTCCAAGCTTGCGATTAAAAAATAATGGGGTACCTACCATAAATGGTGGGGGAAAATTTGGAAATCTAATCAGTTGTGTCGGCAGCTTAGTCTTGAACATGACACTTTATGCTTCATGTCGGGTTGGGATATCCTCCTTTGTATCGTTGACCTTCCTGGATTTGGCTATTCATTTTTTCCTTCCATTTGATCTCTACCATGTCATCATGAACACTGATCCTAAGGATCCAAAAGCTGCCAAACTTCTAGTCGTGTCGTCGATATGCTCAAGAGTTGTCCTTCTGCAGTTACATTTACCTCTGATTCTCTGTATCATCCAAAATCATTTTGCCTCCTTTTGTCTCATATCAATGATATGGGATACATTATGGCGCTCCTTCGACATGGTCGCTTTCCGTCGACTTCAACTCATTATCCAGGAAGTTGACCGAGAGACTCTCTTCCAGTACCTTAGAGCTTGCATGCCCTAATGGCAAGTTCTTCGCACTCGACAACAAGTTCACATCATTGGCTTTCGATCGAGTGATTTCATGGGTGTTCGACTTCAGTTCCTCTATTCATATTCTGTGGATTGTGCTGATGGTACCTTGAGGACCATTGTCATTGTTGGTGGTTTCTCTCATGCTCGTTAACAGTTTACATCATTGAATGGTAATCAAGCTATTTTCTAGCATGTTTGATGTCAACCCATCTATTCGCATGTTAGGATTTGTACTTTCATCGGGTCGTGTTGGAGCACAAGACCCTGGACTCAATTTACAAAAGTCTAGGTTGCAAAGTGTTGTGACATGGTTGTGTTGATATAAATGTCTCCTTTAGATGGATGGCTGTGACCATACCAAGAGTTATCATATGCGATCCTCCTCATTATTGGATGGTTGTGACCATACCTTGGTTTCATTATGATCCTCTTTAACAGATGGCTGCACCCATACCTGGATCCATTTACATGATCATTCTTTGGATGGTTGCGTCCATGCCATGATTCATGCATACTTTGATAGTTTTTTAGTCATGTATATGTATATATACTTTCTTGTAGGTTTTCCAACGGTAGACTACGGTTCCCCACACTGATTCATAAAGCATTTCATCCCTCACTCTAGTTCGACCTTCACGCTTTAGGGGGCATCTGTTACACAACATTTTTTCACTGTCCCTGCACTCCCCATTCCTTGATCCTGGAGGACCTCTATAGTGAACCCTACATGCTTTCCCTTCATGAAGAAACTCCCATTGTGTCCCTTTTCATGAGTAGATCAATTCCCTTTTGCACCATTTCCCCTGAAACTTCTGTTTTGCCTAGTTTACAAAACTGATGCTAATGGCCCTTATCTTCCTCACATCGATATGTAGGGATTAACACTATCCCTAGCGCCGACCAGAGAGACTGACCTTTGTTCCAGTCATTCCAGTCCTCTTATGGAATTTTTTTTAAATAAAGAGCCGAAGCTTCTAGCTCTAGAAGCTTCACAATGGAAGTTTGGTAAATAGTTTGGCTAGATGGGGTTGAGGATGTCTGTTTGGGCTCCTTTCCCCTATAATGATGGAACTACCTCAAGGGATAAGAACTTCTCCCATTAGGAGAGGATCCACTCCCATCCATTCATCTTATATAAACCTCCCCTTTTCCCAAGCACAAGCTGGTGTTAGCGTTGAAGTGTTAATGTTGGTGTGCTAGTGGAGTAAACAACAAGCTATTCATAGTTGTAGCTCTCTAGTTGTGTGAGGGAGAAGTGTGCATTTGGCTTGGAGTGAAGCCTAAAGGGAAGAGCCTTAAAACTATTATTGTTTAGATCATCATGGAATGCTAGCATAAGTGTGTGGGAACCTGGTTTTGTCGGAGGAGAATGGCAACGTCAAGACAATGGTTGTAATATCTTCTTGATTCAATATATATGCAATTATCGATTGATTTCCTACATGATTTGTCATCTTACATATTCATTGCTTAATGTTTCTTGATTTGTTAAGTAGGTTGAATTACAATTTCTCTATTATCACGATTGTTGTTTGATGTTGTTTACTTGTTTAAGGTATTTGAAGAAGGAAGCGAGAGATAGCTGGAGCGAGAAAGCAAGGACATCATCAAACGGGATAAGCGTACGAAGAGGTAGGCCCTCTTAATTGGTTCTAACCTAAGGAAATCTTCCATAGAATGTATTAGTTGTGGCTAGACCCATTATCGAGCTAGAGGAATTTGTTTGTGTCTGCACTTATAATTTTACTTCACCACACTACTTCTTTACCAACTACCTACTTGGAGATAGTTTGGGAAGTCACATAAGCAACACTTGATGGGGAACTTGACGAATTGACTCAATATGCAGGGCCTAATGTTGCTGCCAGTATAGACAAATAAACAAAAGTAAAATAATTTATCAGATAGAAAGATGAAAGAATACAATAGCTAGAACAACATTCCTCACAAGCTCTGGCCCACATGCACGCTCAAGAATATCTAGTTAAAGGCCAATATGAGTCTGAAATCAAGCAAAGGGATGAAAAGATGGGTGAATTATAAGAGAAGATAAAGCATGTTGAGGAAAATGCTTTAGACCTTGCTAAGTTTAAGCATTAAGCTCATGAATTAAATCAACAACTTCAACATGAGCAACAAATTAAGCATAATTTAGGCTTAAGAAAAATTGGTCAATTCTTTTCTTGATTGATTTTATTGATAGTGAAAGCCAATATGATGAAACCATGTGAAAAATCAATGAGATTTTGCAATGGAAAAATGATCCCAAAAGGTTCTTTCCAAACCTGCACACGATTAATGAAATGCAAAAGTATAACATTCTTCATATTTGGAATAATAATATACGCTTGGTTAAAAAATTAGTAAAAGATGCTAAAAGAATTTCTAATTATGTTATTCAATCTATCATTCAATAACTTAAATAAGAAAAAATATTACTAAGTGATTCATAGGAGACTCTCCTGGAAGAAGAAATATGAAGAACAAAATGGAAAAATGATAGGGCAATGTTTCTTGAAAGGATTGAAATATTGTCAAAAGTAAATTTCGAGTTGACCTGGAAATTCCTCATCACCTCATGGGTACCTACAAGTAACCAAGGTCATAATTGAACATGAAACTTAGTTACTACCATCCTTGCAAGCTCATGTATTTAGCTGTCAAGTGAGAATTAGACCTCACTCTCCTCCCGAGCTGGCACATCTTCTAGAAGTCTATCAACAATGGAAAGCATCCACTAGTTCTTCATCAACAATTGCCCTTCCGAGTTGAATATTTCATTTCAATTTGTAAAAATGTTTAATTTCTTCCAGTTTGTTATTGATTTAGTTGATAGAATATCGAAGATGTAACTATTCTCTCTTTTTGTTTGAAAAACTATTTAAAACACTATTAGGCTCATAATTAGGGTTATTGAAATTTTGAAAGAAAAGACCTAGTTGCACTTTTGTACAAGTCTCTTTTATAATACAGGATGAACCACTTTTGGTTCCATGTCTCAGAGAAGCAAAGTAGAATTGGTATTATTATCGATTTTGTCTTGTTTATAATTTTTATTGGAATCGTTTGAGTTTATTCATGTTTATAAGTGAATGATTTAATAATTCATTTATATATTATTGTATATGTCATTTGTAAAAATAAGTATTCAAGGTTATATGTGATGTTGTTAATATAACAATTCATTTAACTTTTTAACTGTTTCTTTTTATCATTTTCAATTTGTTTTAATTAAAATTTAACAAAAATATCCACATCTCTTGTTATAGAGTTATCTTTCATTTCACATATACAATTGCAACCGGGTTATATATTAAACAATATATTTCAATTATAATTTATTTAGTTTATTTTCCTATATTTACTTAGAATCATTATCTCCCATGTTATATTTCTCTTTTAGTTTATATATCCTTAAGACTCCATCTACTGGAGCACTTCCATACTGGGAAATGGATTGAATTTAAAACTAGTCAAAATCACCACCCCAAATAGAAAAGAGTCTAATTTGGGGCTCTAACTAAGTGATTTCCAAAACGTTGATGAGGCCATTTCTAGCACTAAAAGGAGGGTCATTAGACTACGAATATCAAGAAGATATCATAAGAAAAGTACTACAACCCATTCAAAGAGTTCATATCCTCCCTTAATCTCTCCTTACAAAACCATCTTACACACTTCCAAGTATTATTCATAGATCTTCCAGTAAACCTTTAGTTAATACACCCTCGCCTCAAGGTTCACCTGTATCACTTGAAATTCAAAACATTATTCAAAATATCGAAGGACTACCAATTTGAGGAGATCAACCTCAAACATCTAAAGCCTCTGAAGAAAGTGTTACATCATCACTGAAGAGTTTTGGCATCTTGAACAGAGCTCAAAATGAGAATTAAGGAGCAAAACCCTTCAAGTTTCCACTGAACACACATCGTTAAAAGAAAAATGTCTCAATTTCTGGTTCAATAGCTAATGAAACTATTACTCGTAATTCGCATCCTCCTACACTTAGCATCACTCTAATTACTATTCATTCATCTCATACTCTTCCTCCCTCGACCTCATCTATATCTCCTTCTTCAAATCAACCTACAATATCTTCTATTTTTAGTAGTACAACAATTCTCTCGTCACCCACTATCCCATCATCATCTACTGTAACTACCTCCACAATTGTAATTGGTACAATCCCTATTATTACCAGAATGGCACAGAGACCTTGGGAAACCCTTGGAGTTGTGAATGTTGGAGGTCAACAACATCCTCTTCCTAAACACCCTAAATGATGATTTCCAAAATTTAATCATGATAATGCTGTACGTCCTAAAGAACATATCAATATATTTATGTTGGCTATCAATATTAAAGTTTTTTCAGAAGAAGATGTAGACTGTAGAATCTTTACTCGTACTTTTGAAGGCAAAGTCACCTCTTGGTATTTCACTTTACTTGAAAACTCATAAACAATTGAGATACTTTTGAAGATGTATTTTTAAAGAAATTTGGCAATGACAAGACTCCAAATTCGATAATAATTTAATTATCCAATATAAAAATGGGTCTCGATGAAAGAGTCAAATATTTTAATTCACGATTTAACAAAACTTTGAATAAGATACTACGTACATCCAAACCATGTGAGGATTTTAATTCGAATGATATATTGAAGCTCTTCCCTCTTCAATGGATATGTTTGTGGACAAATATGGAAAGATTACTCTCGCTGATTAAATATGAAAGAAGCAATAAATTTTTAGAAATGAATGCTCACCATTTCCAAGAAATCTCCCACTGAAGAAAAGAAAACATCATTTCATCTAGCTAAAAATGTCTCGTTTAAGGAAGAGAAGAAGAAGAAGGGCTCTAAATATTCCTTTGATATTGAAGGCATTTAGAAGGTTATCAAAACTCTGTCAAACAAGGTTGTTGAACTAAAGAAGCAAGACATCGCGAAAGAATCATCTTCAACAAGACCTTTCAGACAATTTAGTAGGGCCTAACAAACTCCTCCTTCCAGGAAAATTGCAACAGTTGATGAAAAGAAAGTTGAGGAATAAGATCTGCAGTAAACTGAAGGCAAAGAAGAGGAAGAAGATCCATAGTAAACTGAAGACAAAGAATAGGAAGAATAAGAAATATTTGATGCTAATCCAACTTGGTATTTCATTGACACTTTCTCAAATGACAAGGAAGAAGCTCTTCCTGTAACTACAAGAAGTCAAATCTCTATAGGTACATCTACTACTAATTAAAGTCCTACTGCAAATACTTCTCCATCTAATAAAGGTTCTTTTGCAAGTTCCTCTTCTACTCCAATGAAGAAAAATATTACTCCTAGTCCTAGCTCTCCACCTTCTACCACTAAAAGTCCCACTCCAAATAAGTATGTTCCCAAAACTCTTGTGATTTATGATAGTATAGAGTATAATATCATGGAGGATATGAAGAATACCAAGGCTAATATCTCACTATATGAATTTAGTAAACTAAAACAACAAAAAAATATTTTATTGAATGCTCTGAATGCTACTTCAAAATATCCCCTACCCAATATTGATGTGACTACCAAAACTAAATCTAAGCTGAAGTAACCTTCTTCCTCTGATAAATTGAAACAAGCAGATGTAATTCTCATAGGTGATAGATATAATTCCCATACTGAACCTTTCCTCTTAACTTTTGAGATATTTAATAAAAATGTATATAATTTTTTGGTTTATTCTGGTGCATCTTCTAACACCGTGCTCTATTATGTTTGTTTGAAAATTAATGCAAGGCCATAGGAATCATCTATTCAAATCGTACAACATGATAGAACTAAAGTAAAGGTTTAAGGTGAATTGAAGTATGTCTTAATTAGATTAGCTTCCCAACCTAAAGTATTTCAAATCATTGATATTATAATACTTGATATCCTTGAGTCATATGGTCTTCTCTTAAGTAGAGACTAGTCAGAAAAGTAGAAGGGTTATTTTGCAATTGACTAGTCACACCTATGGCTACTATATAATGGTGAAGCCCAATCGATAAGAGTTGAACGGGAAAAACATACCAAACACATTGTCACTAAACTAGAAGAGGAAAACACGCCCATCACTTTTACCAACAATATCTTATGAAACTATTGTACATAATCATATTTTGGAAATTTCATTTCACAATTATCTCCTTTTTCATCTAATTCTATCATTAGAAATTGAATTTTTTTCGCAAACTGATACATCTCGTTGTGTAAATATCGTAGACTCTTATGTAAGTAATCAATTTTGGACTATGTATTTTGATGGCTCAAATTCTAATGATGGTGTAGGTGCAGGGTGCACTCTGATCAACCCTAATGAGGAGAAAACTAGCTCACCTGTAGACTTGAGTTTGAATGCACAAATAACATTGTTGAGTATGAAGCACTTGTGTGGGGACTACGAAAAACAATATACCTAGATGTAAAATATTTAAAAGTTTTTGGTGACTCGGAAATTTCTATCAAATAGGTAAGAAGCACTATTAATTGTGTTTCCATTCACTTAAAACATTATCAATTGATTATACAAGAATTGATTTCTCATTTTCTTAGGTTCAATATTAGCCCCATCCTAAGGTAATGTAGGTTCAAATCGGCTTTCAGCCGAAATACTGAAACCCTTCTCTGTGCGGCCGCCATGGCTTCCCCGAACTCCTTTAGCGCGAATCTATGGCAGGAAGGTGAGAAGTAGCAGCGGTGGCAGCCGCTATCACCCATTTCGGTGCAAGTGACGAAGACCCTAGGAGTGGAGCGTTCGGCTTTCAGGCGAAATACTGAAACCCTTCTCTGTGCGGCCGCCTTGGCTTCACCGAACTCCTTTAGCGCGAATCTATGGCAGGAAGGTGAGAAGCAGCGGAGGTGGCAACCACTATTGCAAGTTATTTGTTGCACAGACCAGCGTGAGGATGAAAAGAAGGAAAAGGGTAAAATCTGCGAGTTGAAATGGAAGCAGAGTCATATTGCTAGTAACCTGGCCCAATCCAAATCAGAGTCAGATGAGATCTGTCAAGAAATATACAGCTATTGCCGTAAAGACGTGATCGAGCTGATACATGAGACAAGAAACTCGGGGTTAATGACATTGCAGGGGTTCCATTTGGAAATGAAGTATCCATTTCAGGATGACTTCAGGACCGCCCATTTTCAGCGCCCAGACAGTAGGACTATCCATCTTCAGCGCCTAGGTAGTGAGGATGAGGGTGTAACCTCGGCTCCTCATTCAGGTAGCCAAGATCTTATTCATCTCCAGCAGGAGAGTTATCAGATTCAAATAATTCATTTGACAGGCAAAACCCTACTCCTTGGGGTCCAGCCGACTTTCACAGTGCGCCATCTCTCAAAGATTCAGAACAGAGATTGGGGATTCCCTCCTCTCTTCTTCGGCTCCTCTTTGCTGGTAAGCATCTTGATAGCAATATGCCTCTTTCCTTTTATAATATTGAAAGAAATTATACAGTTATCCTATCTCTTCGTCTAAGGGGAGGTGCAGTTGGGCAATCCTCTGCCTCCAAAGGTTTTTCCTACAAAGATGCAGTACATGCACAGCCTGCCAAGAAGTCTACCCAAACTGCTGAGGCCCCCAAACCTTTTTTGGTGGACAAAATGGAGGAAACCCCTGCCATTGAAATCTCTCATCCATCTTTGGATGATCAATACCAGACGTTCGTAGAAATAGCGCTCATTTGCAGGTTTAATGGTCTATGGCCCCGCACTGCTGATCTATACCAGTGGATCCTTTCTAATTGGATCAACAACTGCAAAGTCTTCTTCTGCTTGAAAGGCTTCTTTATTACAACCTTTGCCTTCAATGAAGATTACCAGAAAGCCTTAACGGGGGGCCCCTGGTTCTGGGGATCAGCTGGACTTTTCCTCACCCCCTAGTTCCCAGACTTTGACCCCTCCACTGCAGTCATCCCCAAGCTTCCTATCTGGGTTAGGCTTCCAAATCTCCCTGCGCATCTATGGCATTTTGCTGTCTTTCAAGGAATCGGAGACACCCTAGGCCGCTTCCTGGCAACAGATACCTCAAGGGGGGAGAAAGGAATATACACCTATGGTAGAATTTGTGCAGAAATAGACATCAGTAAAGGGCTGCTAGATCAGGTCATCCTCAAAGTCGGGGACTTCCATTGGACACAAACTCTGGACTACAAGAATACAACCTTTAGGTGTCGCCATTGCCATCATATGGGGCATCTCCAGAACACATGTGCAACATTTCTTGACAAAAAGAAGAATCTCACTCGCAAATCCAAATCCAAGAGTTGGAAACCGTGTGACAGTCCCCCTATGGATGACATAGAGTCTTTCAGCTCAGATGAGGAGGACATTGATGTGGACGAGGAGAATCTGGAGCATCCGAAGGACTCGCCCTCTGCCCATGCCGTGGATCCTTTTGCACCTTTGTCTTCGCAGAAGCGTTCTCATGTGTCTTCGCCTTCTGATTTAGACAAGGAGTCTCCTCCTTTAGCTTAGAATAGTCTGCTAGTAGTTCCGATCCAGCCAGATCAAACTGGTTGGGCAAAGTCAATAAAAAGAAAGGGAAAAAATGTAGATTAGATGATTCTGCCCATGTTGGGTAGAATCCCTAGACCAGCTCGTTTCTTTCTACCCTTTCTTTTCTTTTGCTCGTGCCGTGGTTGTTATTGGGACCGAGGTTGATATCATATCATTTCTGGCTCCCTAGCTCCTTTGCTTCGCTTCTCTGCAAGCTCTGATTGTACCATATGTCTTTTCTTAATAGATTTAGTCTTAATTACAAAAAAAAAAATGTAGGTTCAAATCTATTAGCAAACATTTACTCTAAACTTATCCCACTTGAAGACTTCAACCCAGATTGTTTTTCAATTGAATTGATATTTAGACCCTCCATACCTGATAACATCTCCAACTAGAGAGTTTTCAATGATGATGAAGACATCATACATTTCCTCACTTCAGAGGGAACATATGATGACAAGACCATCAATGAAGACCCTCATGATAAAGAATTGAAAAAATCATCAATTGAAAGCAAATCTAAGAACTCTATTCCCAAATCTGTAGTCAAGTTATAAGAATTTTATGATCTTAAGGATATATTTTAAAAACCTACTAATTATAAAACTAAAATCTCTTCCTAGATATTTGAGGTCATCAATCTTGGATCAGACAAAAATCCTCAAAATGTAAATTTAGGGCTTGGACTATCACCAGATGAAATAATAAAATTTATTCACCTTATTAAAAGATACAAGTATGTCTTTTCGTGGAATTATGATGATATCAAGACTTATGACACACCAGTTGTCCAACATACCATTCAAGTGCTACCCAACGAAAATCCTATCCAGCAAAAATTAAGAAAAAAACATCCTAATCATGTGATCCAAGTGGATATTGGTGGCCACCCACCTATTCCACTTAAACCCCCACCATTATTTCTTTTTAGTTTCCTTAATTGTAGAACAACTTACTATTTTTGGCAGTGTTTCAGGACCTAAAATTTTGGAGTCATTTTAAGGGACTAGAAGATGTTTTTTTATGGAAAACAGAGAGAGTAGAAAAGTGACAAATTGGTTTATCCATTTGTTTTTGGCCTCCTCGTCGAGATCTTTGAAATGCAGTATTATGATAGCCAAATGGAGATCATATGCCAAATTTATGGCCCCAGAATTTGATGTTCCAACTTACCCCAACAGGGCCCACAAACTTTTGGTGCTTCATCTCCTAGGGTTAGGTTTTTGGATGTTTAGGGTTTCTCATTATTTCTTAATGATAAAAATGCCACCAAGCCTCATTGTAACACTGTTCAAAGGCATGCATCCACCACATCTCTTCTCAGAGTTAAGATACCATCACCTGAGCTAGTTTATTTCCATTTTGTATGTAAGCATATTTCAGTTCTTTGATATTAATGAAATGAAGTTTTATTTTTGCTGCATCTCAGTGTTTATGTCTGTATCTATATTTTGTTGTGTTCTTCTATATGTCAGGATCAATGGTATCGGAATCGTCTTCTCTTTATCTATTTTTCTTTGCATGTCCCCGACAAGGTTAGGGTATAAGGAGTTATGGCTTGAACCGGTTGAATGTTAGGGTCCCACCCTAACCCCCTTATTTATGTAGTGGGATCACGTCATAATAAAGAGTCAATAAAGCCCATATTAATAATTTCAAGTGGTTAACCTGCTATTAATGACAGGACCACAGTTAGTTGCAAATGGGCCTAGTATTAGATGGATGGTATTAATAAAACACATGTTATTGATCCATGGTATTACATGTATGAGTCATATATAAAGGATAGAGACTCCCTGC
>APFE030687754.1:133949-160373 GCA_000404065.3 Pinus taeda
TTTCTGATTGTAAGCATATTTTAGTATTTTCCATTAATGAAATGAAGTATTATTTCCACTGCATATTTGTGTATATGGTTATCTCTGTAATTTGTTGCGTTCCTATTTAAATCCGGATCACACATAGACCACCATCCCTTGCAGTTCATATAGACATTAGGAAAGTTGCATAATGGTCACCATAATAAATGGTCCACATACTTGCAATAGTTCCATTTGAACATTAAGTAAAAGAAGGGAAGCACCAATAATGTTGCAGACTACCTCAACCGACCATTAACCACTGTGCTTGAATATTTTGGACATGAGACTTCCGGTTGGCCACATCTTTACAAGAGCAATCTATAATTTGGCAACACATACCAGATGCTCTTGGAAGGGAAGAAATTTCTTGATTTTCACCTCCATGCTGCACTATTATGCCACCTAGAACACCTTTTTGTTCCTTTAAGCAAGAGTGCCAAGTTGATTTGGGATGTGCACTACACTTGGGGTGCTAGAAATTTCATAGTAGAGAAAATGATGGCAGTGCTACAGAAGTATTTTTATTGGTCAAATCTTCAACATGATGTTGGGAAGTACATCAGATCCTGAACTGTCTGTGTCATTTCCAAACCGACCATTAAGAAGCAAGGCCTATATACTCCTTTGCCTAATTCTGGTCGACCTTGGGAATCCATCTCCATGGATTACATGTCGGGCCTTCCTTATACTAAGCATAGAAACAACTATGTTTTCGTGGTCGTTGACGGGTTCCCTAAGATGGCCATTCTAGTGGTTTGCAAGAAAAATATCACAACAGAAGCCACTGCTAAGATATTCTTTGAACGAGTGTGGGTACACTTTGGGATCCCACTATCCATTATCTTAGATCAGGACAATAGGTTCCTGAGTACATTTTGGTCAAGCCTCTGGTCGATGTTGGATACCAAGCTCACTAATTCCACGAGCTTCCACCCCCAAACTGATGGGTAAATAGAGGTCATCAACATGATGATCGTGCACATTATGTGCATGTACAACTCGAAGCATCCATGCACATGGGATGAAATCCTCCCTTATGTACAACATAGTTACAACAGACCTCTCCATAGCTCAACTAGCCACAATCCCTTTTGTAGATTTTAACCCTGTATAGAAATTGCCTGCAAATGAATTCTTAAAAATAGAAAATAAACAATGGCGAGAGCATAAAACATAAAATAGATATACACAGATATTTTGCCCTGGATCCAAAAATTGGGACTATTAGATTTATTTTTCATTATATTCCTTACAATGTTACAATACATATATATATACATGTCGAAGCATCCTTAAAACCTGGATTAGAACATGACCGTAGTTCCCTTGACCAGATCTACAAAATACCATGGGCTACAAATCATCATGCCCAAAACCATGTGTGAAATTCATGCACAAAACCATAGGTAGGTCCGCCCACCTAATATAGGGTCTAGAAAAAATTTTGCGGGCCACTGCCCTGAACCCTGTGTAACCCCTGCAAATCCTGCGACAAGGGGGGTTGCTGCCCTGCCTATGGGCCCCCGCTGCACTTGGAAAAATAAATTAGGGAACTAACCACCCCCCTAGCTTCTCACCTGGGGCTAGTCATGGAAGGAATATAAAAAACACCCAACACCTTTTAGGTGGGATTGAGATTCTAGATACTATGTCCCATTGAGGTGGCCATACCATTTGTAGCTACTCCTGTAGATTTGGTTCATGTCCAGAATGAAGCTGTCAGGGCTAACAAATTCATTGAGTGCATTTAACACATCCGCCAATAGGTCCATGACATGTTGGACAGATCTAATGCTAAGTATAAGCAAGGTTGCGATCAACATCAAGTGCCACACAAGTTCTAGGTGCTCGACAAAGTTTGGTTACATTTGCAAAAAGAGCATCTCATTGGGGCCCAACACAAGCTTCACCTACTCCAATATGGGCTTCACACCATCACTAAGGTTGTGGGAGACAATTATTTGAGCTCAAAATTCCCCCATTCCTTAGTCGGCACTCAGTGTTCAATGTGGACTGCCTTCGACCATACTTTCACCCATTACTATACACATCAGACATTGCATAACAACTCACACCAACACAGCTAAACCCAGACTACATGGAACATGCCAAAACTATTTGGATCATGGACAGACATATCAAGAACACTCGCTAATAGAAGATCCAATTGTATCAGGTTGTCAAAGCTGGCCAATGCACTAAGGCAAGTGGCTCACCAGGGACCAAGTTCAACGGAAGTTTCCCCATCTCATGGAGGCACTCAACGAAATGGGGACCATTACTTCCTAAGGGGTATTGTCTCTTTTCAATTTCCTTAATTGTAGCACAACTTACTATTTTTGGCATTTTTTAGGTCCTAAACTTTTAGATGTTTTTTGTTTTTTGTTTTTTGTTTTTTTGTTTTGTTTTTGTTTTTGTTTTTTGTTTTTGTTTTTGTTTTGTTTTGTTTGTTTGTTTTTGTTTTGTTTTCGTTTTGTTTTGTTTTTTTGTTTTTGTTTTTTTTTGTTTTTGCTTTTGTTTTTGTTTTTTGTTTTTGTTTTTTGTTTTTGTTGTTGTTGTTGTTGTTTTTTTTAATGGAACACAGAGAGACTGAAAAATTGCTAAATTGGATTAACAAATTTTTTTTTCTCCTCCTCTTTAAGATATTTGAAATGAGGTATTATGATAGACAAACAAAGATCGTATGACAAAGTTACGACCCCAGGAAGTTGAGGTTCTAACTTACACCAACGGGGCCCACAAGCATTTGGCGCTTCATCTCCTAGGGATAGGTTTTTAGATGTTTAGCATTTCTCATTGTTTCTCAATGATAAAAACTTGCCACTGAGCCTCATTGTAACATAGTTCAGAGGCATGTAGCCACCACATCTATTCTCAGAGATAATCTACCATCACCCGAGCTAGTTTATTTCCATCATGTATGTAAGTATATTTCAGTTTTTTGATATTAATGAAATAAAGTTTTATTTCTGCTGCATCTTGGTGTTTATGTTTGTATCTGTATCTTATTGCGTTCCTATGTAAGTCTAGATCATCTCAAGCCTCAAATTAAAGTTAAATTAAACAAACTGTTGAAAGCCAAGATTATTATTTCTGTTAGGAATTCTAAGTGGGTATCTAATCTGGTTCCAGTTAGAAAAAATGAATGAAGATATAAGAATCTATATCAATTTCATATTCCTCAACAAAGCTTCTGAAAAAATACAATTTTTCATTGCATCCCATGGAGTAGAGCTTGCAATGTTGTGGCATTAGAATTGATGTCCTTTCTTGATGGGTTCTCAAGATACAATTAAATCCTCATTCATCCCAACAATAGGTTAAAGACAAATTTTAGGACTAAATGGGGAACCTATTCTTATCAAAAGATGTCATTTGGTCTTATTAATTCTAGGGCAACATTCTAGAGGGCGATGGATATTGCTTTCAGAGGATTGTTAAATAAAACCATTATTTTATATCTTGATGATATTACCATATTTTCGAAAAGACGAAAATATCATATTCATGAATTGAAACATTTTTTTGGACAATGCAAGAAATATGGTATCTCAATCCTAAAAAGTCATTCTTTCCACTTCTAGAAGGTAAACTTTTGGGATTCATTGTCTCTAAAGATGGCATGATTATAGACCCTGATAGAGTTAAATCCATTTTAGAAATTGCACTTCCACATAATAAAATTCAATGCAGTCATTTTTAGGTCAAATCAATTTTGTAAGACATTTTATTCCTGACTTTGCACAAATAGTGTTGCCTTTGCAAAACATGATCAAGAAGAATGCAACTTTCAAGTGGAGCGTAATATAAAAGAAAACATTTATCTCTATTAAACAAACCACTATGCAAGCCCCCTCTTTGTTTTCTCCATATTACAATAAAGAGTTTATTTTATATACATTTTCTTTTGATCAATCTTATGTAGTCATTTTAACTCAGAAAAATGATCAAGATGCAGAAGTACCTATAGCATTCAACATCTTGAGACTGCAAGGAGTATAATTAAAATATTTAGATGTTGCAAAGAAGACATATGCATTTTTTAAATCAATTAAACATTTCAGACCCTTTTTAATTAAGTCACACAACAAGGTAATTATGCCCTACTCTATTGTCAGAAATCTATTAGTTCAGAAAGACGTTGGTGAAAAAAGAGCTCATTGGGTAGTTGCATTACAAGAGCATGATTTAGAAATTAAGCCTACAAATTTTGTCTGAGGTTAAGGATAAGGTAAGGTGGTCACACAAACTATTGATTCATGATAAAAAAATAGCTAATAATATTAGGAAGCAAAGGATCTTCAACATCTATGTGTTATCCATGACACTTCAATTTCACAATATGTTGATCTAATGTATTTTTTGACTCATGGCATGACACCTTTACATTTAGAATCTAATAAAAAACAGGTTTTATTAAAAGCGATCCAGTACCAACTTATCAATTTAATTCTTTTTAGAAAAAAATATGATTCCATGAGCAACTCAGGTGTTTCGAAAAACATGAGGCTGACAAAGTGTTGCAGGATTTACATGATGGACCAGCGGGTGGTCATTTTGGAGGTGATACTACTGCTCATAAAATCCTTCATGCATGATCTGGCCTACTCTTTTCAAAGACATACATTCATATGTTTGAAGATGCAAAATTTTCCAAACTTCTGTTGGGAGAGAGAAGAAAATAACATTGCCTTTACAACCTTTTATTATTGACCATCCCTTCAAGTAATGGGGTTTCAATGTAATTGGTGAGATCAATCCTCATTCTTGTAAACATCATAAATTTATTCTCATTGCAATAGACTACTTTACAAAATGGGTGGAGGTCATTCCTCTTAAAAATGATATTGTTGAACAAGTGATACCTTTTATTGATCAACATATAATCACTAGGTTTGGTCTGCTGAGCACGCTAATTTGTGACAATGGAACTTAGTTTTTTTTCCAAATCACTAAATATTTTTCTATCCAAAAGGGCTTCAAATTAAATATTCATATAACTATAATCCCAAGGGTAATGGATTAGTTGAATCAACTAATAAAAACATTTTAATAATCATTAAAAGGAACACTGATGATAATAAGAAAAGTTGGCATAAAGCTCTCATATATTCCTTATGGGATGACATAATTACTTACAAAGCATCAATAGGCACTTCCCCTTACTTTGTAGTATATGGAAAATGAGCTATTTTACCTCCAAATAATGCCTTACCTTCATTGGCCCTAGTCCGGTCCATCTAGGAACAACCAAGTATCAAACAGGCCTACTGGCAGTGAAGCGATGTTGAGTAACAAAATGTTGAATTACAAAAAGCATGCATAAATTGACATAAATCTTTGCTTAGTAATCAAATAAAAAATCCTATTTTATCTAAAGAAATAAAATAATATACCCTTTCCCTTATGGATAAAGGTAAGATGAAAATGTATGAGTACAAGTCCTTCTTTCTTATTATCTAAATGACCATACAATTCCCATCACAAATTTCTATCAAGTTTTAAGTTTCTTGTTATGCAATCTTATCTTTTTCTTCTCTTCATTAGTTTAAATAGAGATAATTGGTTCACCCAATATGTCGCTAATTGTTGTAGCAAACAACAACCCCCAATTATGTATTTAATCATAATAAAAATGGGGACTTTTTTTAAAATTTTAGCTTATTTTTGTCTATTTTTCATTAATATTTCACTTTATAAAACCTCAAAAAACTTTGAATTATATATTTTGTAATAAATAGCCAAAGGCTTAAATAATCACCACATCCTTGACTTTATACATTGATAAATAATTTTTATATTAATGAGGCCAAAGTCCAAAACCACCACAATCGAGCGCTTTAGAATACCCAAAGTCTTAATATAAGGTTTGTTGGTTTATATAATTATTAAACCTTTTGTTCTCCCCTTTCGTAACTTTGATCCCTATACTTGACATGTTGCTTGAAGGTTCTTCCATGAAGCTTCCATCATTCACTCCTTTCCATTCTCTCAGGGATCACCTTCCCGGGTGACACATGAAAATTCGATAACAAGGTATCACGACCCCTCGTCATCCTTGTATTATCTTCTGCCTCCCATATTTGCGCTCCATTCCCTTATCCTTTACAAGGCATCCCAAAACATTTTTCCTGTAGTTTTCCTCCATCACTTCATTTGAAAGAGTCAGGGGGTGAACTCCTAGGACAACTCATCATGACACATATGCTTGTCGGCCCTTCCCATTGGCATTTACACCACTTAATTAGGTCTTCACACTTCCACTTTCCACATAATATTAGAGCTTGTTATCCCAGAACTTTTAATGTGCATTTCTTCCATTTCTTCCAGGATCCTATTCTTAGGTTGACTTAACCTCTTCATGTGGAATATATATTGATTCATAGTGTTTTCTATTGGACCAGTGTGTGTTTACCCTCCATGTCACCCTAGATTTAATCATCCCATAAATTTTCTTACTACACACTCTTTGTTTCTTCTGGGCTTTAGTGCCTGAGTTGATGTAGAAACCACGACGATTTCCAATTCACCTCTTACCTGAATCAGACCACACCAGCTGTAACTTCTGCATAACTATCGTAGTTATGTGGAAAACTGATAGGCACACCTAAATTTCAATTTTTTGTACTCACCATATTTCGTGCATTTTAACTCCCACATGCAAAACTTAATGATTTAACAATTGTATGAAATTATATGAAATTAATGGGTTTTATGGTGCGGATGAAATTTTAACTCTGATTTTCCTTTGTAACAGTGCAATATTTCTACAAGCCCTGTTAAAACTATCGAGATGGTGAAAGCCAAGAAGAAGACACCGATCCAGCCACCAATATGGCCATTCCAGGAAGTAATGAAAAAGAAGTTGCCCAATTCTTTCCTCTTTTTCGACACTATGTGCATGATGGACTATGGTATTTCATATTGGAATGCAATATATAACTTACTAGAAGGAGAATTACCAACAAAATATTACTCAAAGCCTATAGTAGCAACCACAATGTAGGGTGGTAATAAAAATTCTGAGACGACAATTCAAGATGCCTCAAAATAGCACTTGCACATAATTTTTGCTTGCCCCAAAATTCTTCCCTATGCCGATATGATTCGTTGGGTGGTTGAGAACATGGACATCACAGAGAGGTAATTCATCACTTCACATGGCACAATTATTGGGTCATTCAAGTCAGAACACCTCTAGGGTATGTATTGTAACACCCTCCTCCCACATCTACCCAAGTAACTAGCCAACCCGGGTAAACATGAGATGGGAGGCCCTACTATGTTTCGATTCGACCTCCTATGTGACCTTACGGAAGTGGAATCAACGGAAACATCACACACAATCATCCAACATCAACTTCAAAATCCTCAAGAGACAAGTCAGCAACTTAGACAACATGTCGCTGGGTGCCACGATGTTTTGGAAATATTAGACCTCGGGCGCTCCCATGCTATGGGAAAGAGAGCATCCAGAAACCCAAATTTGCTCTCATAAGATTTCCTTCTAGTGACTAGAGACTAAAATTTCCAATTCTATGCTAGGGATCCCATGATTTAAGTGAATTTTCCAAGCCCAGAGCCTAGGTCACTACCGAGAATGGGGTGATAGCTTAAAATCAGTAAAAGTATAGGGAAACAATGATGCCAAAGCAATAAGTTGAACTAGACCTTAACCAGACCCCTACTATCCATCACAAGAATTTCATCAAACATATCATCAACATGTAACCTACAGGTTTAAACAACATAATTAAGTGTATGGATTTCATACTTATCTTAGAATCGTTATGAACCATTATTCCCTCATGTCATTTTCTGCATTATCATCTATTAGGCCATAGATACATTATCCATTCATTCACAAGTAAAAACATGCTGAGAGCCATACATAGTTGTTGTCATAAAACATACATATAACCAACATAATAGGGACAAAAATATCATAAGAATATCAACCATGAAATCCACATATACATTAATACGTTTACACATGAAAATCAAAGCAATGAATTTATCATTAATGAATGCAACAAACCAACCAGAGATGGGACTACCGCATTCCACCTGACCATAGAATGGTTGAGCCAAATCTCTGTTTATCCATTCACCCTCGTGCCATATTCCAAGCATGAATGTGGGACTCAAACCAAAAGAACCAACCAGGGCATATCGCGGCTAAACCACCTCACCCTCATTAATAGAAACCACCGTAATCCATCCCAGATAACTAGACCAACACAATTAACACATCATAATAGGCTTTATCGTGATCTCCACTCGATCACTGGGCCAAGCAAGCATGAATGCCACCATATTTCTCCATCTACACCATGAGGAATATTTTTGTCTCCTAGTCTCTCAGGCTTTTCGCAATCCAAACCCAGATCACTAGGCCCTAAATTGAGACCCACTCTCCAGGATTTACCCCATATCCCAAACTCGGGATTACTAGGCCCAACGGAGAGCAAACCATCTCTTGGATTTACTGTATGTCCTACCATTCATCAACAAGGATTCCTAGGCCCACTGAGGCAACACAATCCTAGATTTACCGCACGTTGGGTAGCGGAGGTCCCGCGTAACGGTTTTGGGACAAAAGCCTAGAAATTAGAATTAAACTATTGTAAAGACTCCGAAGTATGTGGAGCACGATGTGTAATAAGTCAAATTCAAAAGGGTAGTCCACCTAAAAATAATGTAAAGAAATGTAAGTTGAGTCGAGCCGCCTATGGATCGCGGTCCATGGAAAGTTATAAATAGAGCAAGGCTCTATGGGTAGAGTAGTGAAGTTTTGGCTTGATTTGTAGGTCTGATATGTAATGGGTGTTTGAGAAGAAGCATTTTGAAAGCGTTTGTAAGTCTGAGTCAGGGGTTTGGGTAGGAGATAGAGGCTCTGCAGCTGGGTGCGCAGAGGCCTGAAAGAGTCCATAGCTGTGTGCGTAGACCCCTACAACTGAGTGCACAGGGCAGATCTGGATGTAAGGGTGATAAGTGGAAATAAAGATAAGTTTCTTCTGAATTCTATGTTGAATATGAATTATTGCGAATTTGGCATTTTGTATGGTTAATAAAATTGTTTGATTTATGCGCACTGCTTATTGAATACTTGTGACTCTGGGTTTAAATATTAGTCTGTGAACTGAATAAAAGTGATAAATGTTTGCTTAAAGACCACTTTAAAGTAGATTTAGGTTGCAATACTTCTTCCTATAGATTAGATCTGTAGACTGCGTGGTAATAGATAGTAAAAGGCATTCTAGATTTGCGTGAATATAATGTGGTGTGAAGCTGCAGAACGGGGCATGAAGCCTCCAAACCACATTTATACATCCCAAGGGTGCGGAAACCTGGTTCCAACACCCTCCCCTGCTACCTTGGGTGAGACCTCAGTCCACGCTTCACGGGCTGTTGCCAAAAGGGCCAGTAGCTGCGGGATTTTCTTGGCTAAATACTTCTTTCGAACCTGGGTCAGGCCCATATAAACCAATAAATGATTCTGTTGCTAGGACTAGGATTTGCCTAAGAGGTGTCTAGTGTGGCACGCAGAAGGATCGAAGGGATCAGGGATGGTAATAGATCAAGGGTAACTATGGCAAACATGAATCAGTTGCCGGTATTCAAAGGAGCACGAGGCAAAGACCCGAAACAATTTTGGTTTGTGTTAACATCAGTATGGAACACGTAGAAAATCACGGATGATAACATCAGGAAAGCTACCTTAGTCAGCACACTACAAGACCGAGCGGTGACATGGTACATGAAGTATTCAAGTTGTAACCAACAACGGGGGTAGCAGAAATCCAGACCGAATTAAAAAAGGAATTTAGCTGGCCGAAGTCAGGAAAAAAGTCGATCATAGGATTCAAAGAGATTGTAATGATGCCGGATGAAACTCTATGGGATTTGGATCAGAGGTTGAAAAGTGCTATCCACGAGGCTAATATGACACTGACAAATGAGAATCGCTGCGCTTGGTTTGTCGCATCATTAACACCATATCTGAAGTCGGCTTTGTTACAACAAAACATCTCAACCCAAGCTGAAGCGTTGGAGGCAACAATGCGGATGCACGAAACCCCAATACCAGACCTAGAGTTGGGAGTTCAGCAAATTCATGTGCAGGTCCAGAATTTATGCTTGGAAATGCAGAAGTTAAAATAAGAACATACACTGTGCTTAGAAGTCTTATAGGAAGTATGGTGTGTAAGGTGTAAGAGCCAGGGACACAATAAAGATCACTGTCTGGTCTCGGTGAATTTTGTGGTAGCAAGGGGACCAACACCATTGCGACTAGAGGCACAGACAGGGCCAAGCACAACCACCCCGCTCTGGTGTGCAATCCGTTAGGTGGGAGGAAAGCACAACATTGATAACTTTCATCTATTACCAAAATACAACTAGACCCCCCAACAACTCTTTTGCTACTTTTGTAGGTTAGTGGGCCATGAATAAAGGGATTGTCGTAGCTATCAAATGTTGATGGATCAGTCATCTACCTATAGAATGTAGATGGAGGGGTGAAGTCAGGATCCAGCTGCTACGACTGCGCGAGGTGGGTTCCAAGGGCGCGGTCGAGGATAGGGCAGAATGGGACCCGAAAGGGGTCGCGGGTAGCTAATCTGTTACAAATATGAAGGACCAAGACACTACGCGTGAGATTGTACCAACCCAACTAGAATTTCGTGCAACTATTGTGAGTAATTCAATCATGAGCTGCTAGACTATCCTGCACTCATAGCGCAGATTCAGGAAAAGAGGGCAGTGCAACCAACAACGACCCAGCATGTGCAGATGATGAGGTATGAACCCCACGAGGAAGATCCCAAGGTCAACATGGTGCTGAGGAATGCCACGACCATAGGAGCAAACAGATAGAATTTAGGTAGCGATAAAGGGACATATCGGGAAGCTCGGGGGAGCTTCGTGGAGGTCTCTACCCCAGGTATTAGGGATCAGCCCGAGACAAACAAGGATCCCTTGATGACAACTACCTTTTTAGAGACATGTATAAAATTTCTTCGTGACAATAGGGCGATTAAAGGCTTACAGGAGTTGATAAATATATGCGCAGGGTGGAGTGAGCCTTGCGTCATTCGAAAGTTGGGAAGACATGCATCACAGACTGGAAGGGAAATGTGGTTAACAGTGCAGATCGACGATTATGAGATGGAGCAGGTCATTTTGCATCTGGGCTCAGATGCCAACTTATTGCCAAAACAGACATGGGAACGCATGGGTAAACCTACACTACAATGGTCCCCTATCCAATTACGGATGGCAAATCAATAGAAGGTGTTGCCCATGGGAAGGCTGCAAGGGGTTACAATAGACCTTGACGGCGCAAGTACCCGCACGGATTTTGAAGTTATTGAGCTCATGGATGAAATTATGCCCTATATTGCATTGTTAGGAATAGATTGGACCACTAACATGAACAAAGTTATTAATCTAAAGAAGAGGACAATGATATTTGAAACAAAGGCGCTCCGTGTCGTCATTTTGCTAGATCCAACTGAATGGCCATGCTACATCGAACCGGTGCACAGCAAGGATGACAAAATGACTACCCATGAGCAAGGATGGATCAAGAAATTGGAAGATAGAAGAATATCACGAGGGGATGGAGAATCTTGCAATGCTGATCCAGATGAGGAAGATGAGCGGTGGTGCAACTGGTTGAACAGAGTAACCACGCTACACTGCAACATGGTGATTAAATCGTTGTACTGTGTAAAGGCCAGGATATGAATTGCCAAAATATGATGGGCTAACAATGATAGATGAATTTATGACCAAATTTGAAATTGCGGTACCCAAGCACCAATGGTTTAACACGATGAAATGGGCACTGCACAATGGTGGGGCACACATGAAGGAACGCTCGAAGATTGGTGTGCCTACAGGTGTATGATGAAGATTAGATTTGGGAAGTCAGAACTACACATAGCGGTGAAATAAGATGGACGGGATGATCCGTGCATGCACCTGACTAGGTGGATCAAAGCATACGGAGAGGAACTGCAGCCAGAATGGGTGCACTTATTCTATCACATCCTAGACGTCATTCCCAGAAACTGATACATGGAAGCGTAGCTCCGGCACGACACAGGCGAGTGGGATATCTTGCACTTAGGATTTTTGTCGACATTTCTATTCGTAGACCAGTGGATGGACCTGTGGACGAAGCGTTGCAGCTAGTAAAGGTTGCCATATTCAAGACACCGTTAGAGCTAGAGGAAATTGGGCAACTTGACTGGTCGCGGTAGCTGAGTTAGACCCTCGAATGCTATAATGTCCAAGTAGAAGATGATGAGGATGGTCCGTGAAATGTCAATATTCCATAATCAGAGGGGAGCTGGGAGGTGCGCGGACCCGAAATTGAAGATCTAGATATCATTGCACCATTGAAAATGAAACAAGTTAACATTGGAACCGAAGAAGAGCTGAAGTGTGCAATGCTTGGGGACTACTAGGATGATGCCATAGTAGAGAAGGTTGTCGAGTTGCTTCGGGAATACTGAGACTTGTTCCCAACAAAGATCATGGAGCTAAAAGGGATCCTAGGAGAACTAGGAGTGATGAAGATCACATTGAAGCCAGACGCGAAACCGGTGAAGCAGTGACCCTACGAATTATATCCAAAATATAAAGCAAAGGTCCGCGAAGAGTTGGACAAAATGCTGGCAGCAGTAATCATTGAACCAGTCGAGGAGTCCAACTGGGTAAGTCTGATGGTTGTGCAGGAGAAGAAACAGAAGGGCGAGATTCACATTTGCGTCGATCTCAGGAAACTCAATGATGCCTACATCAACAACCCATTTCCAACACTGTTTACAGATGAGGTATTGGAAAACATGGAGGGACAGGAAACCTACTCTTTCATGGATGGGTTCTCAGGATATCACTAGATCAAGATTGCACCAGAGGACAGGAGTAAGACAATATTTGCTACTGAATGGGGTTGTTTTCAATACAAAGTAATGCCTTTTGGACTGAAGAATGCGCCGACCATTTTTTCACGAATAGTAGTCATGGCATTCAAAGAATTTATTCACAAGTTCTTGGAAGTCTACCTGGATGACTGGACTGTGTTTGGACTGGTTAAGAAGCACCTAGCGAGCTTACGGTTGATGTTGGATACTTGCCGCCGTCATCAGATTGTACTCAACTTGAAGAAGTGTACTTTCCTGGTTCCATTTGGAAACCTACTAGGCCATGTGGTCTGTAAACAAGGCCTGACGGTGCATCCGACGAAGATCATCGTCATACTCAATCTGCAAGCGTCGTGCAATGTCAAGTAATTACGTGCCACACTAGGGCACATAGGCTACTATCGAAAGTTCATCAAAAGCTACGCTCAAATCATGGCTCCGATGGAATAGTTGCTGAAGAAGGATGCTACTTATTACTGGAACGAGGAATGTAACAACAATCTGGAGACGCTTAAGGAAAAGATGGCGTCGGCCCCTATATTGGTCTTTCCAAAATGGGGCATCAAATTTCATGTGCATGTCGATGCGTCGTGTATTCCCTTAGGGGCAGTGCTTACACAACCAGGAGTGGAGGGAATTGACCACCCTATTGCATTTGCAAGTCACTGGTTGTCAAAAGCTGAGAAGAACTATTCCACTACTGAGCGCGAGGGATTAGCAATGCTATACGCGCTTAAAAAATTCTGCCATTATCTACTGGGAGGTCACTTTAAGGTGTATACCGATCACTCAACGTTAAAATAACTCGTGACTAAGCCTGTGTTGGGGGGGAGTATCTGTTGATGGTTGATGTTATTCCAAGAGTATGGCTTTGAGGTTGTCGTCAAGCCAGGACGTCTAAATGGAGGCCCAAATCACCTGTCCCGAATTGAGACCGGCGAAGAACCCACAAATCTAGAAGACAGACTTCCGTATGCTTAGATAATGTGGTGCACGTAGCAGATGGTCATTTTGAAGATATAACCCATTTCTTAACTACATGGACTGTGCCACAAGGATGCTCCATTTAGCAGAAGAAGGAATTGGTGATACGCATAACAGACTTCACTGTGATTTCAGGACACCTCTACAAAATGGGTAACGATGAGATTCTACATCGGTATGTCCCAGAGTTCGAGCGAGGACAAATCCTGGTCGAAGCCCATGAGGGGGTTGTTGGCGGACACTATGCAAGTCGCGTCACATCCTAGAAGGTACTTCACACAGGATTATAGTGGCCCACTTTACATCAGGATTTGAAAGCTCACTACCGAGCCTGTGACGTTTGCCAACGGATGGGGAAGCCGTCGCAGAGAGATGAAATGCCACTCCAACCGCAGATGACACTACATCCCTTCATAAAGTGGGCAATCGAATTTATAGGACCTATTGAGTCATGAGGAAAAATGGGTGCACGCTATATCATCACTACAACCGATTATTTAACTTGTTGTGCTGAGGCATAATCGGTTAAGGATTGCACGGCTGCAACAACTGCGAAGTTTTTATTAGAGAATGCACTGACAAGGTTTGGCTGTCCCAAAATTCTCATGAGCAATCAGGGAACGCATTTTCTGAATGAAACCATCAGTACAGTCACTGAGGAATTAAAAATATATCATCAACAGAGTACACCATACCACCCGCAACCAAATGGGACCATGGAGGCATTCAACAAAATCTTGGAGACTGCATTGACTAAGGTCTATAATGCGCGACAAAATGATTGGGAGTTGAGCATCCTTGTTGTGCTATGGGCATATCAAACCACGTGCAAGAAATTGACGAGCCAAACACCTTTTTGGTTATTCTATGGCAAGGAGGCCGTCATGCCTATGGAATATATTGTGCCTAGTCTATGGATTGCGACAATCACAAGTATGGCAGATCGTGGGGCTTTGGAGGAAAGGTTTGTGCAAATCGAAGAAATGGAGGAGGAATGATTTTTGGCTAGATTCCATCAGCAAGTGCAGAATCAACAGGAAAAAGCGTGGCATGATCGCCATATCAAGGTGTGCACCTTCAAGGAGAATGATCTAGTATTGCTATATGATAGTAAATTCGAGAAGTTCCCTAGCAAACTCTGAATGCATTGGTTGGGACCTTACATCGACAAAGTAGTTACCAATGGGGGCGTGGTTTAGCTTTCCAAACTCAATAGGGACCCCTTTCCAGGTCGAGTAAATGGCAGTCACCTGAAGCTCTATACAGACAGGTCGACCGCCTGACTAACCATTCGAAGGTCAGTCTAACCACTCCAACCAGTTGAAAGAGAGCACGGGACAATAAAGTAGTCTGGGAGAAAGAGGCGCAAGTGCTAGGATACACATCAATTGGGCCCATCATCAGGATCATAGCCGCACGGTCAAAAGTATGTTGTTGCATTTCTCCGAACCAAGGTGACTGTTCAAGTCACTATTCATGACATGATGTTTGCATTATGGCAAAAGGGAGCGGGCGACGTGCAATTAAGGGAAGGAGTACAAGCCAGATATGGCACGAGCTGCTGCAAACTTTACATGGGGACGCTGGAATAGGCGACAATCTAGGAATTTGAAATTCATCTCGCTTATAAAACACTAGCGAACAACTACTAGGTGACTTACACTTCCACAAAGCATATGCTGAGTCTTGATATGGCATTGTTTATTATCTTTGCACAAGGAGTAAGCCCGCAAGTGGTAATATGGCTAAGAGGGTAGCTAGACTATCTCAAGTGCATGGTGTTGATAGCCGTGAGCGTCCCACAGCCTGTAGACTCAATAGTAGGGGATGTACCAAAAAAGAGAAGCCACGAAGCAGGAGTGGTTCGGATGCCGTCACCCCGTCCATTGGTGGGTCGACAAACTACAACAATTCAGTGACAATATGGGAAAACAGAGATTATGGGTCAAATTGAAGTCACTAAGGCATCTCTGAAAAACTATAAACAATGGAATCTCATAGACAGCAACAACGGTCTTGCAAAATTGCAACACAAGCTGTAGCAGACTGTGCGACGAGAAGATACAAAGGTTGGAAGTGGCTACGGAGGTACAAGGAGGTCCTGTCTAAGGCTTCCCTGCTCGAGCTAAAATTGTATCAGGAGGTGTTCTGTGTTAACCAAACAGAGCATAATGAGCATCATCAGTTGGAGGAAGTAGTAAAAACACTAAAGCAGAAGCTGGATGAAGCGTTTTAGGAGTCAACGACGAAGCAGTAGGACGACGAATGTCACTCAGAGGGAGGTGAACCGCGAAGCCATGACAGTGCATCGCACTGTACCAATGAATGACTCGGGACGAGTCACGATAACTGTGTTGGGCGACTGTTGGGTAATGGAGGTCCCGCGTAATGGTTTTGGGACAAAAATATTAGAAATTAGAATTAGACTATTGTAAAAACTCCGAAGTATGTGGAGCGCGATGTGTAATAAGTCAAAGTCAAAAGGGTAGTTCGCCCAAAAATAATGTAAAGAAATGTAAGTTGATTCAGCCCGCCTATGGATCGCGGTCCATGGAAAGGTATAAATAGAGTGAGGCTCTATGGGTAGAGTAGCAAAGTTTTGATATGATTTGGAGGTCTGATATGTAATGGGTGTCTGAGAAGAAGCATTCTGAAAGCATCTGTAACTCTGAGTTGGGGGTTTAGGTAGGAGATAAAGGCTCTGCAGCTGGGTGCACAAAGGCTTGGAAGAGTCCACAACTGTGTGCGTGGACCCCTGCAGTTGAGTGCACAGGGAAGATTTGGATGTAAGGGTGATATGTGGAAATAAAATAAGTTTCTTCTAAATTCTGTGTTGAACCTGAATTATCGCGAATCTGGCATTTTGTATGGTTAATAAAACTATTTGATTTATGTGCACTACTTATTGAATAATTGTGACTCTGGGTTTAAATCTTAATTTGCGAACTAAATAAAAGTGATAAATGTTTGCTTAAAGACTACTTTAAAGTAGATCCGGGTTGCAGTACTTCCTCCTATAGATTAGATCCATAGACTGCGCGATAATAGATAGTAAAAGGCATTCTGGATATGAGCGAATACAGTGCAGCATGAAGCTGCAGAATGGGGCGCGAAGCCTCCAAACCACATCTAGATCCCAACGGTGCGGAAACTTGGTTCCAACACCCTCCCTTGCTACCTTGGGTGAGACCGCAATCCGTGCTTCGTGGGCTGTTTCCGAAAGGGCCGGTAGCTGCGGGATTTTCTTGGCTAAATAATTCTTTCGAACCTAGGTCAGGCCCATATAAGCCAACACCGCAACCCACAGTCTGGTTTACGGGTCACTCTCCACGGCTTTACCGTGATCCATAGTCGGGTTCACGGACCACTAGTCCATGTTCTATATAACTCAGAGATCCACCCCACTCAGCTTTGAATCCATCCCGTAATCCAACTCAACCAAAACATGAGAACCCCATTATGCCATGGCTATCCAAAAATGGCAAGGCTAGCTGAAAACACAGTTACACCTGGAAATACCCATGCCATGATAGAAAAGAACCACATGCAATGTCGTGCATAGAAAATATAGCAAGGGAAATACACATGCAAGTCGATACCTGCAATGAGGCTTGTTGTAGCTGTTTGATCCTACCTTTCCCTACTTGATCTTTGCTTTCTCTTGCCTTTTTTGCCTTTCTTGATCTAATGCCAAAATTTCTCCAAGAAAACTCCAAGTGTCCAAGAGTGAGAGAGAGAGAGAGAGAATAATGAGAGAGATCTAAAACTCAATTGACAAAAGGTTACCAACGGATCCTCAGAAGAATTTTTATGAATGAGGCATCTATTTTCATTATTTTCCATTATTTTCCTTCGTTTTCCTCCTCACATGCCACCTGTGATCTTTCACCTTCCTTTTCTCCGAATTTCCAGTATTTTCATAAATAAAAGTACGAAAAATGCCATTTTTCCTTTCCAAAGTCTTAGCCATTGCCTTTTTCCAATTTCCTTAGCCATAAACAACCAAATGAACACACCCTAGGATGTCTTTCCCAACATTCAACTTGGAATAAGTGTCCCATCAACCGTGGTTATTGTTTTTAAATTTTATTACATGGAATTTCACGAGGATTGTTACATGTATCAACTATCCAAGCCACAACTTCTGTATAATTCTTAGTTTTTTTACAGTTTTATGAAAGAAGAATGTAACAACGCGGAGAAATATCTCCCTAGTTTAATTAGAGAATGGAGGAGAGACCCTAGCAAGCATAAGGAAGAATCATCTTACAAATATTCCATACAATCCTTAAATCCTCCTTTTTTATATTTCCTTTATGTTATGTAGATTATTTTCTTATTAAAATGTTTCACAGTTTGCATTGGACTGGGTCCCTATTATTTATAGGGATGCTAACAGGTTTATTTTCAATTGGGCCAAATTTTATTTGATAATAGCACCAAGCATATTCTCTCTTTCCACAACAAATAAACATACACACATAATCTCCCTTTCTATATGTCAGCCTTCGTAATGGATGACATCTGTTTCTCCTCAGATTTTCCAACAATGGGCTGGAAATGGACACTTGTTGATCCTCTGCCCATCCAGATCTATCATAGTAAACTATAGGAAGAGAATTATTTTGACCATTTTTATCAATTTTTTCATCTTGTCATGATTTCCATTTATCAAGCCATTTTTAGTTCCAAGCCTCGAAGAATGTCTATAACCACTACAGATTATCTTTTGAGAATTGAGGATTGGTCCACGAAAGAACTTTTGACCTATATCATGGTTTGGGGAAGTAACAATAAACTGCACGTTTTACCTCTTTATGTTCTAAATAAGGTCTTATGTAGAGAGGTTTCCCATCAAACAATAGGGATAGGGATTAATCTTGAGTTAAAGAAGGCTTCCAAGAAAGTGTGGCCCGAATTCCCCTTACAAATCGGTCTTTTACTCTATAGAATTACACTTATGTTGGAAAAGAATTTAAACCCTTATGAGTTAAAATTGGCTACCACTCTTGCAAAGCCACATGATCCTACCAAGGTTGTTGAAGGTTTGACTATAATTTCACATATTAGGAAAAATGTTCATGAGACTAATCATTGTGATGAATTGTTTTGTTGGGCTTCTTATTATTTAAATGTGTACAATAAAGCTAATTAGTTGCCTTTAGACAATTACCAACATTTTCTAGTTTATAGGGACACAGAAGGTCTCCCTTTCCACTAAATTTGTTAAAATTTCCAAAATAAGTGTAGGAAATCTGGTGCAGGTTAACCTGATAATGCAATATAAATCAAAGCAGAATACTATAACATACTTCTAGTATCAATTTGTGGAAGCTTAACGATCAAGCTGAACAATATAACTAGAAGAAGAAGAATCAATGCACAATACACATGAAAATACTTTGGGGAAAGCCTCAGCTAAAAACCCCACAGTATCTGTATTATCATACAAGGTGGAAATACATAGGAATTACACAAAGCTTTAGCTCTCACAGCTAGCCAGCGCTTAGTAAAATCCTCACAGATGCTCACAGGAAATCTTGGCTTCTCTTGAACCTTCCTCTCTGCCCTCCAAGCTCCTATTTCCTTGTGTTTTTCCCTATGGATGATTCTCCTGTTACCAAGTGGATGATCTCTTCCAAAATTGCGCAATCCTCAAGGATTAAATCCTTGACTGCATGCATGAGTTTTCTCTATGAGAAAATACATGCAACTGATAGTACACTGTCCTTGACTATAATCTCAACTAGGTCTTTCTCATAATAGACATGCATAAGTTTATGATGAGGGAATATTTAGTTAACTGGAGTAGCATTAGTTGAGTGCATGCATGCATCAACTGACTGTTAACTCATTATTAGTTCCTCAAACAGTTTGGAACTAATTTAACTAGTCTTGACTCAGTAAACTGAGTTAACTAATTACAACTCAAATATAACTCAATCTTATCTCCTTAATTTAAGGGATAACTCTTGCATGAATTTATAAAGACTTCTAACTTGAATTTATCCAACTAATTAATTTAAAATAAATTAATTAGTCATTTCCAAGTAGTTGTTAAGACTAAATTTGATTTTAATTCACAATTTAATTCAAGGACAAATTAAATTGGAATATTATTGTTGCCATATTTCAATGCTCCCTCTCAACAAGAAAAGGATTATCTGCCACCCCGATCCTGTCTCTATGGAACTCGAATTTACACTTTGACAATGTGTTTTTCAAAATGTCAGCATCTCGCTCCTCTGTTGAAATATACTTCAACAACATGATCCTCTTGACCTGTGAAAAGCCACGAGCAACAAATCTTGCCTTATGCTTCTCCACACTACCATTATCAGCTTGCTTTACCTTGTAAAGCCAACGGGAACTCACAATTGACTTGTTCTCCGGTCTTGGAACCACATCCCAAACATGGTTACGAACTATGGAGTCATACTCCTCCATCATAGCATCAACCGAAATCGGTTGTTGCATTGCTTCCTCAAAGGAAGATAGGTTGGTCTCAACAAATTCCCCAGCAAGGGCCATGTATCCGGTGTACCTCTCAGGTGACCTCCTCTGTTTGCGTTGAGAATATGGTGCTCCCACATTCCCTCTCGCATCCTTCAACAATCTGTCAGCTTCTCTTGTGTGCTTCCGTCCATCTCTGGAAGACTCTGCTTGAGTGGATGTATCCACTCTTAGAACCTCTGCATGCAGCTGCTCCACATTAGTCTGAGGCTCCTCCTCCTTAGGAACCAACATTTCCTCCACAGCTTGTAGTTGGAGCTCCCTCTCAAGGGAAACTCGCATGGCCTTCTGCTCATCAAACTTGAGATCTCTACCAACCACTGTCTTTTCACTGGTAGACAAGTACACCTGATAGTTGTGAGGTGTATCAGTGTACCCCACAAGTATCCCCAACTCTGCTATCAGCTCAAGCTTCTTCCATGCATCCTTTGTCTCATGGAAATATACTGATGAGCCAAAGATCCTAAAGTGACCCACATCTGGTC
Organism: Pinus taeda; assembly: GCA_000404065.3. Lineage (NCBI taxonomy): Eukaryota > Viridiplantae > Streptophyta > Pinopsida > Pinales > Pinaceae > Pinus > Pinus taeda. The sequence continues at coordinate 154,891 of APFE030687754.1, forward strand.
TCTTACCGGAGAAAGCTTCCTCTGGTATCTTCAACCCAAGTATGCGATGTGGGCTTCTATTCTGCAAATAGACCATTGTGTTGCATGCTCATCCCATAAGTGAAGTGGTAGGCCTTGGTCATGCAACATTGCCCGTGCTGCCCCTACAATAGTTTTGTTCTTCCTCTCAGCCACCCCATTCTGCTATGGGTTATGAGGTGCCATCAAATCTTGTTTAATTCCTTCCGTTGCACAAAAGTCCTTAAACTCTTGAGAGAAATATTCTCCACCATTGTCGCTTCTCAAGGCCTTGATCTTCTTCCCTGACTCTTTCTCGACCAAAGCTTTGAACTCACAAAACTTTGTGAAAGTTTGGTCCTTCTTCTCCATTGAATAAATCCAACATTTACAAGAATAGTCATTAATGAAAATCACATAATACCTTTGCTTCACTGTGGATGCCATTGAGAATGGTCCACACAAATCAGTATGAACTAACTCTAAGATAGCCTCTGCTCGACTGTCTCAATCATGAAAGGAAGACTTGGTGTACTTTCCCAAGGTACAAACATTGCATGTGTCAACTTGCTCAAGTTTACCTTTGGGAATTCCTGTAGATATCTGCTGCATTATCTTCAAAGCCCCATGATGCAAATGGCTCAATCACCTGTGCCACAACTCACTAGTATCTTGTATTTGCACCAATTCTTCTTTCGTACTCAATGCTGCAAAATCATCTACATCTAGTTTATAGAGATTCTTCACCTGAATCCATATCCTCTTGGTCTGACCTGTGGCTATATGTCTTAGGAACACCTTTCCTTTACTGAAGATAACATTGTATCCTTTGTCCTCCAACATCACGACTAATGCCAAGTTGTTCCTCAGTCTAGGCACATACTTCACATTTGTCAAGGTGAGAGGAGCTCCATGAACCCTTTGAAAAGCAACCGTGCCCATTCCTGAAACACTGTACCTTTCGTCATCACCCATCTCTATGCGCATCTTGAGGTCATTATCCTCCAAGGCACCGAATACTTTTTTATCACCGGTCATGTGTAATGAGGCTTCACTGTCAAGATACCAGATACAACCCATCATCGATGACACCATGCATGTGATGATGGTAAAGTCTGTTTCAAACTAAGAGGCTAATGCCTCACCTTCCGATCCTTCCGAGGATCCATTCTTGGACTTCTTCGATTGGAAATTAGTCGCATAATGTCCTTGTTGAGTGTAGGGATTACACTTAAGAAAACTCCTCAACACTTAATTTCTCAACCTGAGAGATCTGTAAACATAGAGACGAAGCGCAAACAATGCCAAAGATGGTATGAATCTTCATAATATAAATCCCTACTTTCTTTAAAGGAAAGATTATAGAATCAAATTAAAAAGAGAAAAAGGCAACTTGAACCATCAAAATAATCTAAGGCTGGAACAAGGAAGAATGCATTTGCAAGAGGGAATTAAAGATAAACGGCAATCACTCTAGCTAATTATTGTTTAATTACTGAGTGTGTGTTTTTCTTTAGCAGAGACACTTAGTAGTCTCATCTGATGGGCCCTTAAACCTGCTCCTTTAGAGATTTCCTTCCTGCACTAATATGTCCTGTACTATTGCAGTCTGCTTGCACTAGTGCAGGAATAGAGATTTATGCAGAAGGTATAAATGGTGTCTTTACTAAAGGCTTTTTACTTCTTGCAAGGGCTTGAACTTTTGCAGGTTCAAAGCACTCAGATCCCATGGCAAGAAACTAGTTCTTGCACTAGATCAGAGCTTCTTGCACTTAGCATTTAATTCTTAAAATGAGTGCTTAATTATTTCAAGTGCTATTATATTGTTAAATCAAAATGCACACATAAAAAGTGAATGTTTCCGATCTTAACAGAGTGCAAGAATAAAGAAGCAATAAATATACATTCATCCTGTCATGATCATTTAATGAAAGAAAGAAGATTGCGGGAAGTAGACTAAGAAGAAAGAAGATTGCGGGAAGTAGACTAAGAAGGCTTGCTACATCACACCAACATGCACTGGTGCAGGTTCATTTCTCCTGCTTGGACCAGGTGGGGAAAACCAATCAAACAAAATTGCAGAAAAGGAGATATCACACCAACATGCACTGGTGCAGGGTTATTTCTCCTGCTTGGACCAGACGGAGGAAAACCAATTTGAAATCAAGTGCAGGAAAGGGAATTTATCTACTTCACACAATGGATCCAATTTCACTCAGACAGGGATGCATGTGGTTAAAATTAAATCACACTTGACAATGTAAACAAAAATTATAGGAAAATGGGAAATGGGGTAAACGTGTTGCGTTGGCTGGGCCCTAACCAACCAGCGTGTTTCCCCTTTAAATATAAACACTGCTCAGTACCTTAATCATTTCATCAGCTCAAATATAGAAACGCAGTTTGTGAAACATGAGGCGAAGCTCCCTTTTATCAATTCACTGAGGCAAGTACATACACTAATACATTGTCCAGCCTAGATTCGGACGATAACAAAATACAACAAATTGTTACTACCTCTCTGGCTGTGTCTCTGTTCTCTTCTACTATCAAAAACTTACTTAGTCCTATTTACATTCTACATTATATAGATCTTTGGCCAAAGGCCAAAATAGATCATTCAACCAATTACATAACCAAACGCAGAATTTAGCTTTTTGGACTTCAAAATTAGACAGTTAGCAAAACTGGCTGTAGCCAATCTTCAGCTTTCGTCCTTCACAGATTCAATCTCAGCTGCCTTTGGATTGATCTTGTTGTCATGGTTGAAGCTGCTCAAAATGAGGCAGTGATCAAGGAGGTTCGGATCTACTGCAAGGATTTGTTGTGCTGGCACCGATGCAAGATCTGATCTTGCACTAGGATCAGCGGTCACAGTAAGTACTTTAACTACCAAATAAACATTGGAGATATGGAAAAGTTACAAAGAGTGATTAAAAGTAAGAAATCATGTAATAAATGATTAATTAATTCTAAGTTAAATTAAAAGTATGAAAAATAAATTTTATACGAAATATGTCACTGTGCTTGGACTGGTGCAAGATGAGGGTGTATAAAAGAGGTAAAACAACGGTAAATGGTTATGATTTAGGAAGGGGAAAATGGAAAAAAGAGAGAAAAATAGGGGGCTAACATCCTCCCATCCCTAAGTTGTTGTGTGTCCTCACACAACTCTTTACCTTTGCAAAAACCTTCAAAACTTTGAGCATTCCAACTCAATCTTTCTTTGACATACTAACATCAGCCATAAATGTTTCAGACTTCTTCTTTCTGATGTTCTTTAGTTTCTTTTTCACCTTTTTAAGTCACTTGAAACATCGTGTAGCTCAGTACTTCCAAACTCTAACTTCTCCTTTCTTTTTCTAGATCTCCGCAGTTAATTCTTCTTTACTCCGTTCTTTATCCTCCTGCACTTTAGCTATGAGATGTTAAAATTTTTGCACTTGAAGCTCTAGTTGAACTATCCAAGTAGCAGGAGTTACCAAATATTCTTGGGGATGTGTCTTCCTTAGGGACCTCAGTATCCCTCATGGTTACATTAATAAATTCTTCTTCTTCTGGTTCTTCATCTTGCACTGGTGCAGAAGGGGATTTAACGTCCTGTGGGGACTGTGGTTCTTTGTCTGCACCCGATTCTTCATTATTTTTCCGTGGCCTTTTAATGAAATTGGCCAACAGAGTGTCATCTTCGACCTCTAAAAATTTTGCTGCATCTGCAAGGACTGACAGGTTGTCTTCTTCGGGGGTCTATGCCTGTACTGGTGGCGTAGAAGGAGTCTATTCAATAGGTGCACTAGCTGTCTTCTTATTTGGAGATGGGGCCCTTTCTTCTATTGATCTTTTAGGTCATTTCATTTTTTTTCACTGGTGCAAGAAGTACTCCCCTTTACATTCTTACTTGGACCCTTGCTTGTGCTAGCGGGGTCCTCTATCTCCTTTCTAACAGCTGTCTTTTTATGTAGCTATTTTAACAACGCCTCCCAGGTTATGCCTTTAACTTCTAATTATTTTTGGACCAAAATATTTATCAGGCCATGGTGATATAACTTCTTGTCGGCCTGGTCTGCCCGTTCGTCCCACACACGCTTGGCTATTTTTTCCAAGCTCTTAAGCAAAAAATGGGGGAAATTAAGCCTCCATTAGAAGTGTCGAGTGGCTTTGAAATGCTGTAACATCCTAAAATGATACACAAAAGTGAGGGAGTACCTTCCCTCACAGGTTATGAATTTCTGTAGGATGAAAAGGAGGTCCCGCCACTGTCCCAACAAGGCACTGCACGGAATTCCTTCCTTCCAATCTACCTTCATCTTCTTGTCGACGACGAAATGCTGCCATCGCTTCCTTTCTAGTTTCTTATTTTTAAACCACTGCTCACCAGTATTTTCCAAGCCTGTCACTGCTGCTATAAACTCTTTTGTAACCTCAAATTTTAGAAGCCCAATTTTACTTGGCCATTTTTTAAACTTCTGGAAAACTGTAAGGCCACTTCATTGTTGTGCCCATCAAAGTTTTTCAAGAATTGAAGAAAGCCCAAGTCTTGCAATAGTGCAAGACTATTGCGATACTTAGCAGTATATTCTACCCTACTAAGAGACGAAGGTTTGCTTCGAACAGGCGGCATCACTGCTAAACGGTTATGGATAGTCAAGAATTTACATGAAACACCGAGAAAATTGGTTCTTATAGATAGGGATCCAATTGTCCACCATCCCTTCCATCTTATCACCCATTCATTCCACTGAAATAGCCATGGATGCGCGACATCTTTGAGATCATGCCGAACTGGTACTTGTGGTGTCATTTTAACGGCTAGGTGAGGTAATCATTACGAGTGAAGGACATCTAGTATTATGGCAGAAAGGGGCAATTAGAAACGGTTAAACACTTTCGCACTCCTTCATAATTCAAAAAAAGAACTTAGCATTTATTACAAAATGATCATGATTCTTAACTTAAAAACACCTTGTACTTTAAATAATTTTCTCCTAGTTAATATGATAGCACAAGTACTCATCGACTAAGTGAAAGGAAGTCCTATAAACTTTCATGATGACCAGTTTCCTATGATGTATGCCCTGAAAAGAACAAATTGTACCATGTTTCTGAAAGGGTACATGCTTGCACCACTTAAACTATGTTATTCTGCTGGTACCATTCTGCTTGCATTATTATATAGGACAACATGCTTGCACTAGTGCAAGCATAATGTTATGAAACCAACTCAAGAAAGATAGAAAAGATAGATCAACGCCTTAGAATTCAGCCTCTTCGAGGGGCAACCACCTTTACATTACATAAATGAACAATTCTTGGATGATTCAAATGACAAAACCTCCTTTCTATATATAGGAGTCTAAGGAGTCACAGTATAAACCAGCCGACCTAACAATAATAATATAAAGCCACAAAAATAACAATAGAGGGATTCTATGGGGCACAGTAATAACAATATGGGGGCAATAGGGGCACAACAATATTAATAAGGG